>JAVSCE010014649.1:0-51238 GCA_032199065.1 Smutsia gigantea | reverse complement strand
AGCATTCTTGGTGAATAGACTAATGCTTGGCCACCCTCAGGAAAGACATCGTCACCTCATGTGGCATCTGGGCTCACATGGCACTCACATTTCCACTCCTCTTAGTCACTGTCCACCCTTTTTAAAAAATGAGAGGTTTTCTAAGTCTTCTTACTGCCGGACAATGGAGGAGTCCTCTGCCAACCTGGCAAATTTTAGGGAAAGTCTCTTTAATAAATGTTTAAATGAGTCAACATATATAAAGTGCCTGGGATACCACCTGCCATATAGAAGAGGATGAAAAAACAAGTTCTTGCCTCTAATGAGTGTTGATATTTCTTCTTGCCAATATTTTATATCATTTTTAAAGAATTATCCCACTTCCTTCTAGAATTACTCCAGGATGAATTGAGTAAAAAAAAATACTTGCGGGGGAAAAGTTAGTTGTTTCAGAGAGAGAAATGTCTTGTTAATGTGTTAGTGGAATTATCCTATTCTTCTTTTTGAGATTAAATTCATTCCTCTTGCTCCTTTTCTTTCCTTGTTATAGAAAGAGTATAAAAGGAAAGAAATAGAAAGAACCCAAAATTGAAAGAATCTTACATCTCTTTGCTAGAATAATCCCCTCCTGTGACTGTTAAACTGGGTGGTGATTACCAGTTGCTTTCTTCCCTGTGTTTCTGCAGTATTCTGTGGATAATTTATCATAGCATTTATTTTCCTTGCACTGTAATTACTTGTTTACCTGTTGGATTTTCTGCTGGCCTATAAGCTTCTTGAAGGCAGGAAGCATGCCTCATTTATAGTTTATGTAGCACCCAGCATGATGGCTTGCCTGGGGTAGGTACCCAATAACTGTCCATAAGAGACCAGTTTCCTTCGCCCTTCTCTCTGATCCTCCCCAGCTTCTGCCTCTTTCCTCTCTCTGCCTCAAATCTATTTATATCTTCACTGTACTATGAGGCCACTCTTGTTAAAGATAGATTTATCTCCTATATGATTTTTTTCTTACTTTTCAATTTCCTGTGACTCTATAGTTGAAATGGTTCATAATATGTCTCCTTTATATTCACCAAGTTATATCACCTTTAAAAATTTACTGCCTCACACAAAGTGTCTGTCTTTAATGACTCATGTTCTTTGTCAGGAGATACAATAAATCGCCGTTTTCTAGGTCTATAATACTTAGTAAGTCACGCACACTGTGTTACAAGCCGTGTTCAGGGCTGAGTCATTGAAACTTGATCATTAGTTTTGAAAAAATAATAATATTTTATGATTTCCAAATGCTCATCTAAATATTTGAGTACTTCTTTGGGTTGCTTTAGAAGGCAATTTATATATTCCTAAAGTATCAGATATACATAGCCCTTTAAATGAAGCCTCTGAATCTCTTAAAGAGGAATGAGTTTGAGAGTCAGAATTATTCGCCAGGACAAAGGTACAATGTAAAACTTACTGCTGTTATTTTTTTGTGAAGATTATGCTCAAAATACATTAATTGAATTGATGTTTCTGTCCCATTTGTTCTCATATAAAATTAGGCAGACTTGCTTTTCTCTCTTTCAAAGTTATAAAATGCTAAATTTAAGTCAATTTTCTCCAGAATCTTTTTCAAATTATGTTTATATATTACTGATTTTTATTTTTTCTTTTAGAGTTAAAACAGAGAACATATAGATACCCAACAACCCTTCAAAGGCCTTCTGAAACATTTTGATTACTAAAACATTTATTGCTTTAACGAAAAGAGACATTTGGAAGATTACAATTCTTCTAAAATGCCCTAGTTCTTCACTGTATCTTAAAAATCTCGTATTTTTCTAGATCAAAAGATTGGTGTCAGAACATTCTAAGATGTTCAGAACATCAAAAAACACACAAAGTTAAGTCCATTTCTATGAAGCAAATAGTCTGAATTGCTAAACTACAGGTTTTAATTTACAATGTCTATAAAAATTTTATATATTTAAGATGTGTTTCTGAAAGCATCTTTCAGTTGTGAGTATGCAAAGCTCAATTCTTTCATATTTCTGCAGATGGCCCAACTTCTTTCTATGTATATCATGGATCTTGACTCATGCTAACTTATTAACTAGATTAACTCTTTTAAAGATGTCCAGTTAAATATTTTTAACAACTCAGTGCAAAGATGAACCTACAATTATTATTGCAATCTGCAGAAAATAGTATGTGCTAGATCGCTACAGCCTCATATCTAACACAAATTCAGTTTATGAAGATTTTAGAGTAAAAAAAATATTGTCTCACAAAACAATTGATAAAGGTGATGTATTACTTTAATGTTTCCAGATGTTTAAAAATCCTCTATGTATTTAATCATTCTAGAGGAAAGTTTCTCTATTTATATATATTGGTATGAAGTTACACGCCCCTTAAAACATATGCAATAGGCCATATTAATTTTGCCATATGTCAGTGGGTGAGATAATTTATTATTAGCCAATTCACTCTAAAAATAAGGTATCTAAATTTTAAAATAAGAGACTTCCAATTGGCAAAAATACCTCATTAAAGGTTTCTTTTAATATCCTTGTCCACAGGAGCTCTGATATGTGTCACATAAAGTAGTTTGAAATTGCATGACAACCCCTTCCAGGAAGCTGATAGTCTCATGAGACGAAGTTGGTATAAACAATCCTAAGTTAAATGAAAATATATCCTCCCTATTGTTGTGATTTGAGCAGGGTCATACTACCAAAAATACCATGCCAGTTCCTGGAAATTTAATTTTGGGTTAAGGATTATGCCAAAGGACAATATTAAAATGGTCGTGTTTCCTTGTGTACATACAATAAAGGCAGAAAAGGCCTCAGTCGAAGGGTGCAAGAATATGCCACCCCGAAAAAATGCCCATTGGCACATGAATTTTTTTAAGCTGAAGACTATTGAAAAGGAAAAAGCTCTAAAAACAGTTCTTCCTTTTTGTAAGGGAAATTTATATTTGTAAAGGAAGTTTCCATTTGTAGGGATGTCTTCATCTCCCCTACCAGGAAGAGGAGAACCTTAGGAAAGAAGCACCTACTTAAATCTGCATAAAAACCTGACTAAACAACCTTGACTACCATACTTTTCCTGGTCACCTTCCCATAGCTAATTGCCACTCAGAAGCCCAAAACCCCTTTTCCTTTTTTTAGCCAAAGTTAATGTATAAAACCACATTCTAACCACCCTGTGGAGTTATCATCTCTGAGTCTTCCTATGTATAAGTGAGACGCACATGCAAATAAACTTCTGTGGGTTCTCTTATTAATGTCTTGGCCAGTCTCATTTACAGGGCACCAACTGGAAAGTAGAGGAAGATATTTTTTCCTCCTCTACAGAGTCCAACACACTGGTTTGTGTTTGCTGAATAGAGGATTCATCAGCAGACAGCCTGGTCAGGCAAGAAAGAGAAACCAGAAGGTTATATGGAATCAGGATCAATTTTCCCCACCTGTGGACCTCGGACTCAAGGCATTAAGATTATCATAAGGCCTCTGCAAATCTGAACCTGAACCACACATTATCTGTAGCCAAATAAATGATAGCTATCCACATACACTTGCATGGAGATACTATGTGGTAAACAAAAAATCAAGTTCATGTCTAATACCACTGAATTCATAGAGTCTTTAATATCATATATTTTTAAGAGTCAATGCTGGAAACACATGTACTTTCATGTGAAGGTATACGAAGGTTTTGAAGTGAAAGGGAAATCCTCATACAAATGTTAGGAAATCATGATCTAGTGTAAGCTACCTAAGATAAAATTATCCCCAGGGTCTTCTTGTTGGAAAAACAAACCAAAAACATGAAGATAAACAACCAAAACTGCTATAGAGAGGTAGAAAATATTACTGTTTAAAAAAATGGCAGGCAGACCTTGGAGATATGTCAGTTTTGGTTCCAGACTACTGCAATGAATATCACAATAAAGTGAGTCAAATGAATTTTTTGGTTTTCCAATCCATTTAAAAACTATGTTTATACTATAATGTTGTCTTCTTTTAAATGGACAATAGTATTATCTCTAAAAATAAACCATATATCCCTTAATCTAAAAATACTTTATTATTTAAAAAAAGCTAAATATTGTCTGAACTTTCAGGAAATCATGATCTTTTTGCTGGCTGAGGGTCTTACCTCAGTATCATTGGCTGCTAGCTGATGAGAGAGGTGGTTCCTGAAGGCTGGTGTGGCTGTGACAATTTCTTAAAAATAAGACAACAGTGAAGTTTGCTGCAGTGATTAAAAGTGGTTCACTTCATGAACTGTTTTGATGCAGCAGGTGATACTATTTGATAGCATTTTACCCACCAGCAGAACTTCTTTGCAAATCAGAGTCTGTCTTCTCAAACCCTAAGAGTGCTTTATCAGCTAAGTTCATGTATAGTCTAAATCCTTTGTTGTCATTTCAACAATCTTCACAGCATCTTCAGCAGGAACAGAGTCTATCTCGAGAAACCACTTGCTTTGCTCCTTCTTAAGAAGCAACTCAAGTTTTATCATGAGATTGCAGCTGTTCAGTCAACATCTTTTTGCTCCACTTCTAATTCTAGTTCTTACTGTTTCCTCCACACCTGCAGTCACTTCCTCCACTGAAGTCTTAAGCACTTCAAAGTCATCCATAAGGGTGGGAATCAACTCTTCCAAACTCCTATTAATGTTGATATTTTGACCTCTTCCCATGAATCACAAATGATCCAATGGCATCTAGAATGGTGAATCCTTTCCAGGAGGTTTTCAATTCACCTTGCCCAGATCCATCAGGAGGCTCACCATGCATGGCAGCTATAACTTTACAAAATGTATTTCTTAAATAGTAAGACTTGAAAATCAAAATGACTCTTTGATCCATGGGCTGCAGAATGGATACTGTGTTAGTATGAAAACAACATTAATCTTGTTGTGCATCTCCATTAGAGCTGGAGTGACCAGGTACATTGTCAATTAGCAGTAATATTTTGAAATTACTCCTCTTTCTAAGCAGTAGGTCTCAACAGTGGGCTTAAAATATTCAGTAAAGCATGTTGCAAACACATGGGTTGTCATCCAGGCTTTGATTTTCCATTTATAGAGCAGAGGCAGAGGAGATTTGTCAAAATCCTTAAGGGCCTTGGGGTTTTCTGAATGTAAATGAGCATCGGCTTCAACTTAAAGTCACCAGTTGCATTAGACACTAACAAGAGCATCAGCCTGTCCTCTGCAGCTTTGAAGCCAGGCACTGACTTCTCTCTGGCTGTGACAGTCCTAGACGGCATCTCCTTCCAATAGAAGGTCACTTCATCTACACAGAAAACCTGCGGTTCAGTGTAGCCACCTGCATTAATAACCTTAGTTAAATCTGGATAACCTGCTGCAGCTTGTACGTCAGCACCTGCTGCTTCAACTTGCACTTTTATGTTATGCAGACAGCTTCTTTCCTTAATTAAACCTCATGAACCAACCTCTGCCAGCTTCACACTTTTCGAAAAAATGACACCAATAGACTTGCTCTTATGGAGTTGCCACAAACCTTCAATTTGTAAAAAAATGCAAAGTCTATAAGGCATAATAAAACAAAGTGCAATAAAATGAAGCATGCCAGTATTTATACAAAAGAAAGCACGCATATTTGGACCTGCACCTCAGTCTAAGAATTTTACTGGGGCAGTGTACAGCAGAAATCTAATCTCAGATGACTTCAGATGTGTTACCAGGGCTATGTAAACCTGGGATAGATAGCTGTTATGTGCAGAAACACCTGATGGGCCTAAAAGTTAAAGCTGTGAAGCCCCTGGTTAGGTTAGATGAGTAATTACTTTGATGACAGAGATAATGTAACAGTAATGTTGGATTTTTCTTGTTCCTGGGAGATGAGACAAGTGTTAGGGTAGGGAGCAGGCCTCAGTTACATATGAAAGATTTGGCTTAATAAATACTTACTTACAAAATTAGTTTTTAGGAGAAGTAATGTCAAATATTAAGTTGGAACACATTTGTTCTTCTCTTCTAGAATAATCCTTAGTTATTCTCAAACCTATAGTAAAAATCTGTCATCTAAACCACTTTGTGTCAGTGATACTTCGGGGAATGAACATAAATGTGTGCCCACTCTTGGACAATGTGGGGTAGAGTCGAGATAACAGCTGTAGGAGGGAAGCTAGCAAGTGGGCTTGATAATTGGATAAGGAGTAAAAACTGAGCATAAAAGGTGATGGCAGGGCATAAATCACAGTCAGAGTATTTAGAACCATGATGGCCTTTCTCTGATGCATTTACTGGAAGCTTGAGCATTTGAATATTTAAGTAAAGGATGGGATCAGCATGCTAGAAGATGGAAGAGCACTGAGTTAAAATGCAGTGTGCAGTATGCATGCGTGCTTGCATTAAACAGAGAGGAAGGGATGCGTACATGTGGGCCTGGGGTTGTGGGTGGGGTGTGAGGGTGGATGAATGGAGAGAGAAATAAAAGTGTCTGAGACTCAAGTGTAGAGAGTTGAAGAAAAGATGAAGTGCAATTTGTGTCCTACTTCCTCCCTGATTCATCAAAAGTATCGTTGGCAAGTTTGGTCAGAACTTTTTTGATAGAATTGATTTTTCTTTTCCATCTAAGATAGAGAAAGGGCTTGGGCACTTATACAAAGAGGAATTCATAAAACTTAAGTGAGCTTGTCCATCTCCTCCTGCTCCACGTCACCTCAAAGGGCAAAGGGCATGAAAAGGGCAAGAATGATGAGTAAAGAATTTTTCATTCATTCTTAATGTAATGCCGTCTTTGTTCCAGCAAAATCAAATTAAAATGTGGCCTGTGCTTTTCAAAAGAAATTTAAATGAATAATTCTTGACTGTAAATAAATAAAATTTGAAGAAATAGGAATTTGATTTTGGGCAGATAGTTATGTTTAGGGGAAATCATGCTCTTTTGATTCAAAACACCAAATGGACCAGTGTTCCCACATACCAAATGATATGACAGTAGCAATTTGAACTGGAGTTTTAAAATGACTATAAACTGCAACCAAGGAATACTACGAATTAGGAAGTATGTGTGCAGAGCAGAGAATGAGGTCTGACTACTGTAAGTTTATACACATTTGTGAACAGAAATCTCTCAACATGGGATGTTATTTTTACTACTATTACTGTGAATCAATTGGATATAAAATTGAGTATTTAAATTAAAAATATGCTATACACATATAAAAACTATCTTTGGCATCAGGTACTTAAGAAGTATTAAGAATATTTCTGAAATTTTTACAAAGATGCATTTAATACCATCGATCAATTAAATTTTCAAGGTATGCTTAGATGCAGTCACAATTCTTATAAAAATGGAAGCCATCTACTTCTTATCACACCATAGCCCCTTCTCTTTGTTACCTCTTCTCTGAGTCAAAAGAAGTGTATTCCTTAAATTTGTGTTATTATTATGTCTTTATGCATGCCTGCTCTAAAACTCTTAAAAACAAATGAACACAAAATACAGGCATATTTGTCATTATGGCTCCCACATACAAATTCTAAAGGAAAGCACAGAACAGCTGAATTCCACTTTTTTGGGGGGGGAGGGGCATGAATAAGGCCATTAATATCAATACTAAAATGGAAGTGATTAGAACTATTAACTGAATTTTAAAGCACCTTAGACGTTAAGCCAGACAGTTTATTTGATTGGCTGAACATGTGGACTTCTTATTGTGAGGAAAACATATGTTGGCACAGGCAAAAAAAAAAATAGCTCCCTGGCTGCTTCACAGACATTTCCAGAGGATTTGAACTGGTAATTCTGCCTTTAAAAAATAATGCTTATAAAGAATAACACACTTCTTCTAGCAATATATGGTCTTCTTTATCTAATCACACTCCTTGGTCTAAAATTAGGAGCACGAAGTGGGATCATTTAGATTTGGCTCAGCTTACGAAAACCTTTCATTCTTGACTCTTTGATGCATACTATCCAGTGTAGAAGTTATCCATTTAGATTACAGTACATTGATAGTACAGGATCAATACACAAAATAAGTTGCATTTCTATACACTGAAAAGAAGAATCTGAAGCTGAAATTAATAAAGTAATTCAATTTACAATTGCATCCAAAAGAGCAAAAACGAAAGAATAGATTTAACAAAGAAATGCAATACTTGTATACAAAAGAATCCCAAACATCATTGAAAGACATTAAAGAAGACCTAACCAAACCCAAAGACATCCCATACTCATGGGTTAGTGGTCTTAGAATTGATAAAAATGACAATATTTCCCCAAACTATAGATTCAACACAATCCTTATCAAAATGCAGGCTGGAATTGCTGCAGAAATTGACAAAACTTACATGGGAATGCAAGGAACACAGAATAGCCAAAACAATATTATTAAAAAAAGGAATATTTTTGGAGAACCTACACTGTTACCTTAGTACAATGATGAAGACAGAATTGAATCAAGAGAGTGGTACTGGCATAAGAACAGATATATAAATCTATGGATTAGAATTTTGAATCCAGAAATAAATCCTCACATTTATTTTTAATTAATTTTTACAAGGATGTCAAGGTAATCGAAGGGAGAAAGAAGAATCTTTTCTACAAATGGTCCTAAAACAACTGGGTATCCACATGCAGAAGAATAAAATTGGACCCCTACTTTATACCATAGATAATTAACTCAAAGTGGATCAAATAATGAAATGTAAGAGATAAAACTAAAAAAACTTAGAAGAAAACAGGCAAAAATATTCATGACCTTGGATTAAGCAATAGTTTCTTAGATTTAATATAAATGCCAAAAGAAACAAAAAGAAAATTAGAGTTCATTGAAAATTTTAAAAATAGTACTTCAAAGGAGACTACCATGAAAGTTAAAAATAACCAACATGTTGAAAGAAATATTTGAAAATCATATATCCAATAGGGGACTACTATCCAGAAGATACAAAGAATTTTTACAACTCCAACAATAAAAAGCAAATAATTCCATTAACAATCAGCAAGTAGTTAAATAAATATTTCCCTAAAATGGTGTACAAAGAACCAATAAGCATGTGAAAAGTACTCAATTTCACTGATTGTGAGAGAAGTGCAAAACAAAACTAAAATGTAATATTATTTCACAGCCACTAGGATGGCCATAATTAAAAAGATGGCAGTGACAACTGTTAATGAGAATGTGAAGAATTTTGAACCCTCGTATCTTTCTACTGAGAATATAAAATAGTGCAGAGACTTTGGACATCAGTTTGGCAGTTCCTCAGAAGTAAAACATAGAATTACCATATGACTTAGGAATTTCCTTTCCAAGTATACACCCAGGGAACTGAAAATATAAGTTCACACAAAGCCTTCAGATGCAAATGTTCATAGCAACATTATTCATAAGAGTCAAAAATATAAACAATCCAAAATGGATAAATGAAATATAGTATATCTGTACAATGGAATACTATTAAGCCATAAAAATGAATGAAGTACTGATACATGCTACAACATGCATAGCCTTGAGAACATTATCCTAAGTGAAAAAAAGACAGATACAAAAGGCTACCCATTAGTATATGAGAAAAAAAAGATTTAATTTATATGAAATGAGCAGAATAGCTGAAGCCCTAGAAACAGAAAATAGATTAATTGTTACCATGGACTATAGGTACAAAATATAAAGAATCAATACTAATGAAAATGTTACTTTTTCGGGTGATGAAACATTATGTAATAGTGGTGACAGTTACACAACTTTGTATGTATACTAAAAGCTCCTGAAATATATACTTTAGAAGAGTGAGTTTCATGTTAGGTGAATTATATAATAAATAAACAAACAAGCAAGTAAATAAAATTTTAGGTCAAAATTTTTAAGAGCATAAAAACTATATAGTAGTCCCCGCTTATCTGTAGGGGATGTATTCTCGGGCCCTCAGTGGATGCCTGAAACTGCAGATAGTAATGAACACTACATATACTATGACACATACCTATAAAGTTTATTTATAAATTAAGCACAGTAAGAGATTAATAACACCTACTAATAAAATATAATAGATAATAACACTATACTGTAATAAAAATTATGTGAATGTGGTCTCCCTCTCAAAATATCTTATGTACTATATTCATTCTTCTTCTTGTGATGATGTGAGATGATAAAAGGCCTACATGATGAGATGAAGTAAGAGGAATGGTGTTAGGCTACTTTGACCTTGGGACAATACACCAGAAGGAGGATCATCTGCTTATAGACTGCAGGTGAGAACAGGTAACTGAAAACACAGAAAGGGCAAAGGCAGATAAGGCGACAGCTGTGTTTGTGAAATTATTTAACTGTTAAATGGAAAACTTTTTGTATTATGAGAAAACGATAATGTTAAAACTGTATGCCAAAAAAACCTAACAAGATTGGAGGAGAGTGGTATACATTGGGCAATTATGTTAATATCTTTGCTGTGCATCTATGAATACAGATTTCATCATAAATTTTATAATTGAACAATATAGACCAAACTTTAGTTTCCAAACTGGCATCAGAAGGAAACTCACCAAACACAAGGCAGAATAGAAAAATGATGAACAGAAAACTCAGAAATATACAATAGAAATATTTCAAAATATAACAGCAATTCCAATAAATCTGAAAAATTTTAACTTACCTATAAAAATGCAGACAGATAAAAATCTTTAAATCTAAAAGTACATGAAACTTACTAATACACATGGAAAAAATTTTTTAAAAGGAATAGAAAAAACAAATCAGACCAATACTAATCCCAGTGAAACTGATTTGCTAATATAAATTTCAAATAATATTGAAGTCGATGCAAAAAAAAACAAGAGGTAAAGAGAAAAATAACAAAATAATCTATCAAAAATACAAATAAGAATTTTACACACATATCCTTGAAATACATGAAATAAAACAATTATAAATCCACTATCATTTGGGATATTTTAGCATACATTTGTCAAACACTAACAGATTAAGCAGAAAAAATCATAAGAATATGGCTAAAACAATATGCACATATTCTCTTGGTTGGAAGAATGTTTGGGTAGGAAAGGACTTCATGCACAAGATGAAAACAGGACAATTTACAAAGAATAGAGATAAATTTGACTGTATTATAGTTAAAAAACAAAACATCTGTCTAACATAAAACATGTTAAACAATATTAAAAATTCCATGGTATAATGTAGAAAGTACTTACAAATTTAATATAGCACACAAACCAAAGTCATTATTCAAATGTGTTATATGAAATCTATATAAATGTATATACTTCTTTGTACATGAATATTTTAAAACATATCTTTTTATATATACTTATTAATACAGAAGAGAGCCAGAACACAAAGATATCCAAATTTAAAAACAGATCAAAACATGAAAAGATACTCAACTTTACTAAAATATAGGAAAATGTAAATTAAAAAATATGATTTCACTGTTAGATTCACAAACATTTTAAGTATGATACCACCATTTTTTAAAGGCGATGGTGGTATGGAACAATGGAAATTCTCAAACACTTCTGAAGGAAGTATAAATTGATACAATTATTCTTGTTGTTCTCCTAGGTCCATTCTATTGTATTCTTTGCCCTGTTCTCAGTCCCAAAAGGCTGAATCCTGAAGACTGCATCACCCAAGGTCCCTGACTATTAGCTTTTGTTTAGATTCAGCCAATAGGCAGCACTGGGGGCAGAGTGAGAGGTCATGGTATTTCTTTTCTAATACATGAAACATTGGTGGTGAAATGTTTCTTTCTGATACCAGTAGCTGTTGCGAAAGAAATTAGGAGGGTTGAAACTTTCATACACTGATGCCTAACAGTTTCTCTTATGGGAATATGCCATAAAGAAGCTCTTAGGTAGGCACTAGAAAACTGGCCCAAGAATATTCATGACAACTTTGGAAAAGAAAAAAACAGGAAAATGCCAAAATGTCCATAAATTAATCGTTTCATCATTCATTTGTAAACAGATTAATTAGGATACATTCACACAATGAAATATCATGTGTGAATATATTTCATTATTCACACATGAAAATGAATGAATGTTTATCAATGTAAATAGATACAACTTTTGAATTATAAAAGCAAACTGAGGACTTCTGATTTCCAGTCTGACAAATCGTTAACCCCAAAACTGGAGACAGAAAAATACAGAGAAACACAGCTTACCTGAGCAGAAGTCCAAAAAAAGGTGGGGAAGAGGATAAATAGAAAACGTAACGAATATAATCGATATTAATGTTGGGGGAGCGTTGTGTATTTTCCTCAGTCCTTGTCCCCACTGCAACAAAGAATTGAAGGGCAGAGACATCATAGTGAAGCAGAGTAAAAGTTTTAATTAAATTTAGTTAGAGAAAAAGTGCAGCAGGCAACCTCAGGGAGGAGAGGAGCCCTGAAAGGTTGGAAAGAGAAAGTTTAAAATTAAAAGGCTACGCACTTAGAAAGTGAGGGTGACCTCAAAGAGAGGAGTGTCCTGAAAGGTTGGGGGTTCCCCCTTTTAAGGATTCTTTAGGAATGTGACTAACGGCTGGGGATGCAGACTTGTTAAATGGTCTCTGAATATTTAGAATTAACTTTTCTCAGGAAAATCTCACTTTTTTTAATGACTATATCCACATTTTTTCTAATTACAAGCAACACAAATTTCTGAGAAATTTTATCTAATTTCATGTTTATGAAAAACTAAACTTTTCCTCTGAAGACACAGGGAACTTCCTGCTCTCATTTCTCCCTGGGATACCGGCATCTTGGCCTGGGAGCATATCAAACAAGACTGCCTGCCCAGCTCCCAAGGTGGGCTGAGTTATTGTCTGTTTGCTAAAGAGTAAATTAAGAATCTTACTACTTAACTTCCTGCCTTTTACTATGTTGTTTACAGCTGGACCTGCATGCTAAATTAGTTGCCTACATTGCAAACTACTTGATTAGGGCCAAAGGAGAAAAAAACCAGCATATAGGTAAAGTTAAAAAATAAGCTGGGCCTGCATGATTAACACAATAAAGACATGGGCTATGCTGAGGTACCCTCCTTTCTCTGGGGAATATTCAAACATTCCAGGCCAGGTTGCTCCTGGCTTTTTGAGCTTTAGTTGATTCATTTTGGGTCTTTTTCTCTACTCCACCCCACTCATATCTATTTTCCTGCCTAACATTAATACAACTATATCAATAATCTCTTTAAGTGTTAATGGTCTAAATAATCAATTAAAAGCTAGAGACTAGTGAGTATATTAAAAAATAAGACCCAACTATGTATTGCCTATAAGAGGCCCACTTTAAATACAAAGACACGAAGAAAGTAAAGGGATAGACAAAAATATACCAGAAAATTCTAACCTAAAGAGAGCTAACATAACTATAATTTCAGACAAAGCCAATGTAAGACCAAGAACAATTATCTGGGATAAAGAGAGGCATGTAATCAGTAAGAAAGGACTCAATTCTCCAAGAAGACATAATCCTTACTGAGTTTGTGGCTAATAACAAAGCATCAAAAGACATGAAGCAAGAACTTACAGAACTGCTATTGCACACTTAATGGACTCCAGACAGTGTAAACATAACTTTTATATGCACTGGAAAACCAAAATATTCATTCGGTCACTTTATATATTGTAACATTTGCTTTATTTTGGTGGTCTGGAACTGAACCTGCAAAATCTCCGAGGTATAGCCTGCATTTTACAGGCACATGAAGACATAGAAAAAGTATGAAACTATACTTGTATGTGAAAAATTCATTATGTTGGGTGTTCAGGTCAAATGAAATGGAAAGGAGTATATAGGCACCTTTAACTGAGACTGTTGTTTTTAATCTTAAAAAGATATAAGGAGCCAACTTGACATTAAATACCTGACTGTTTATTAATATCTATTCTCTATTGTATTTTTAATTATTTTATTACAAGAGAGTTTCTTTAAGTTTTATTGTTGTAAATGTAATTGATACAATTTACTAGAAATATCTTAGGTTTAAAATTATTATTGACTTTTCAATATTTCGTAGTGTGGTATGATAAATTTACCTAAGCACTTACCTAAAATGAATATTTCTTTCCTAAATGTACCAGGACAGATATCTAAAACATTTTTCTTTGAATCCAAAGAAGGAACTAAAAAGTGTTCACGGAAAAGACCAAACTCCTGAGCCAAGTTAGATTCCTTAGAATGCTATTCAATTCACTGAATACCTACTATGTCTTAGAAGAAAAAGATCAATATTTCTCAAGAAAATCTCACTTTTTTTAATGACTAAATCCACATTTTTTCTAATTACAAGCAGCACAAATTTCTGAGAAATTTTACCTAATTTCATGTTTATGAAAAACTAAACTTTTCCTCTGAAGATACAATCCAGTTACTCTTTATGATTCAGATTAATCTATCAGTGTGGAAGCTGATGCACTGAAAATGTTATATTTTGGCAAAAAAGGAGGGGGAGAAATTAAATTCTATGGATACATTTGCTTATTTTTAAATTAATCTATATCAATTTACCAATAAGTGCAATAGTAAAATTAACATCTTTAATTCATATTGAATGTACTGAATTAAGTAAAAACCACAAATACAGGACACAAAACAATTTGTTTATGTTAAGTATTCCTAGGCTGGGAACAGAATTTTTTTTTTTTACTTAGGAAAACTACATAGATTAAAAATCAATTTGATTCTGGAGAATAACATTGTCATCTAACCCATACAATAAATGCTTGTGTGATCCAACTCTTTAGAACAATTAGCCTTGAAAACTGATATGCCATAAAATGTTGAAATTATATTTCATTACAGATGATAGAGAAAGGACGCATTACCTGTGGATTCTGATCAGTGCTTCTTAGATGTGCTTACTATGGAGGAAAGTCAGAATTGTATGACATGAAATTTCATGAGCAGATATAAAATCAAAATATGTGAGAGCTATAGATCAGAGAACATCTCTCTTTTACAGGTAAAAACACTTTGTATTTTCAGGTTATGGAACGAAATTTACGGTGGCAAAATAAGATTCTAAAAATGTATAAGTTTTGTCCATTAATTTTCCTTCAAGAGTACAACATAATCGGTAAGAGGAAATCCTTGTAGTTGAAAACTATCAAAATGAATCTCCTCTCTTTCCCCAAATCCACTAAAATGCCAGAAAAATGTAAATGTTTGCTGTCTTAATGACTCCAATCCACAAAACAAGATTTAACATCTCCTCCTATATCAAAGAACATCATACTCAAGGCATATTCTAGAAAAATTAGGGTTTTCTCAAGCTAATCCTTGAAACAATCTATGCTGAAGTCTATTATACCCTACTTCCAAACCAGTATGTAGGCCTCTATTCACTTTGAGACATAAAATTCTCATTTTACATCATTTCCCAGAAAAGGAGGTAAGTATAAATCAAACCCATGCTATTGCTTTTCTTAAAATTTGACCATACTTGTTATTGTCAATTTCTCACTGGCCATATCTCTCTTTAGGTTCTAGCACACCACCATTTTGCTAGGCTTCTTGTAGAGTTGTAGCAGCTATTCACTACCTTCTTTGTGATAACTGCTTTTACATGCTAAGGGGAGGAGAAAGGGAAGTCTATCAGTCAAAAAGGCTGTCAATCAAAAAAATCAATCCTCAAACACAAAAATGGATATATAAACCTATACTGGGCGATCAGAATATCCTATCTCCCTGTTTGATTATGGCTTGGGAATCTACATGTGAGCCAAGCAAGACCAGTCATGGTCCTTTGGGGGAATTTATGTAAAACTGAAGAGGGAGAGAGAGAGAGAGTCTAAATTGTAATCTATATGCTGTCAAAGACCAATGGCCTTGTACTTAGAGGTATATATTCACTTTATAACAATCTGAATTTATAAGATCAATTTCTGATTTGAAAACTACATATTAAAATATTTTTCTATCCACATCTGGTTAAAAGGAACTAGAACCGCTAATTCCATCCATAACACTTTTCTTTGCCATAGATCAATGGCAAATTTACTTTACTATCTAAACAGTAGGGGAAAGGATGACTCAGGATATTAGCGGTGGGCGTGGAGCCATTACCATTATCATCTAATACGTTTGTTTGAATTTAATGTTATCGTCTGATGGAAATCCTGGGAATCATTTGAAGGAAGTTAATAGTCTCTTCCCTTATTTCATAGCCACATATCCACAATGAAGTATCACCACATATACACCTGGGGCCGTAAGTGTTGCTGTGGTAGGTGCACTGCAACTATTTCCATAGAATTAACAGTTTCAGTTGAGAGGCGAAGGATTAAATAGGCATTGAAGATGAACAAAGTTCTAGAAGTCCTAGAGAGAAGATGTGGCTCTGAAAAGTGAGCAGAACCTTAGATACTCCTTATAGACATAGATTTCTGATCTTGCATATATCATTAGCTTGCTGTTTGCCTAACATAAACATGAAAAAGGAAATTCATAATTAAATTAGGATTGTTCTAATTACTGATCACCAGATATTCTTAAGTGAAAATTTAAGGTAGACTTTTTGTGCATGTATGTGAAATTTTTTTAGTATTGATGATGCTTACCAAGTAATTTGTTATAATAATGCTTATGATTTGAAACAATTGTGTCCTGGTTTTAACTAAAGCTGCAGTTGGTTCATTGATCTCTGTACTCAACTTGTGCACTGGACCAGCAATAATACCAGTACCTCCAAACACAATGACAGATATAACAAAATGGGAATGTACTGTTGGCACTGAAGATTGTAGTTCTTATGTCTATTTGACAACTAACACCTTTTCTGAGAATATATAGCTCATCCCTTAATTTGGGGGATTTAAGATGTTGTTCCAAACATTAAGGTACTGTAGTACTACTCCTGGAAAGCAAATGATGTAGGAGAGTAGGAGAGAGGGAGGAAGATGCAGTCACTTATATCCTCCAGGAGTCTCTCCTAGACGATGACAGTGGAAAGATGGCTGAAGAAAACTGGCCTGTATGTTTTAGAGTAGAGCAAATAGTAAAAGAATTATTTGTTCTAAACCCATTAGAGATCCTCAGGCTCCTTTTCCTTACCACTGTGCTTGGTATTAGTCCTTTTTCAAATTCTACACATACCCAGCTTTCCTATGATAATGCAGGATTCCAATAAGGTAATTCCTTGTTATAACCCTGATGGACCTAGCTCTGTGGTTACTCTTTCTTTACCTTTTTCATGGGGGGAAAACAAAAATTACAGCTTCCTATTCCAACTATTCAGGAAATAACGAAGAAAACCCAGCAACTTCAAACAAACTTGTTTCCTACCTGAAAACATTGTATGCTTATATTGTTCTTCACAAAATGAAGAAAGAGAATTCAGAAATAGAGGATGTAAAGCAAAAACAAGTGACAGAGAGGACACGATCACACAACATATTACAACTTCTTCCGTGACGTTAGATTATTGTGGGGCAGCCAGCTGGTGAAATTATTGGGCTTTCACTGCTCTCTCTGCTACTTTCAAATTTGGTTTGAGCCTCCAGGGAAATGAGTTTGAATGTCTCATCTCATTCCTAGAAGCAACAAATCTCAGGGAAAAAAAAAATCAGTTCAGTTCTCAGAAGGAATTTGCACTGAATATGAAAATTGTGAAAGCCTGCCCCGTGTTCAGGGGTTGGCTGGCGTCTCATCGCGGTCTGGAGGGGCCTATGCCTGTGCTGTGTTTTCCTCAAAGAACTAATTCGCTCCTCCGAGCCTCTACCTCTCCGCGTGGATTCATGGGAAGTTTCTGTTGGCTGTGCTGAAACGTGCCAGTTTGGTGGTGTTCCTTCTCCCAAATAACTGCTTTTCTCCGAGAGAGTTAGTGATGGTTGGCAAGAGAATAAAACACTGAAAATAGGCAGTAAGAAAGAATGCTACTGAACCTCTAAGCAGAGATGGCCAACCTCGTATCTGCCTCCTTTCAGATTCTACCTCAGTGTTCAACGTTCATGGGACTTAGGTAGCAGGACATTACCAATTCTTTCTACCACTTGGCCAACCATATTAACTGTTTTGTACTTGTGACTTCACTTAAATCCGTGCAAAACATCCCCCTGCGATAACACTGCTATCCCTCCTATCTCATTTTTCACCTAAAAGAAAAAGGGATTTTTCCCAGTAATTTCTGTGTCGATTAAGACCTGGCCTGCTCACTCTTGGACCAGCCCTCTCTCATGATGTCATGCCGTAAGCTAGAGGTATTTACCTTAATTCACCAAAGCCAAAAATGTATTACATCAGTTAAAAACCAACAATATATTGCCTATTGCAACATATTGCAGTAATGTCTTAGAAGTGCTAATGTTAGTGAAAATAATGCAGTTGAGAGGCGTTTGTATGTGTTTGTCTGGAAGCCATTTATTTGCCCATGTCTGGGTTTTCAGCATCAGGTCAGAATTAGGAGTGCTTCTCAGCCAGGAACTCAGGGATACCCAAGGATCATTATACTTTTAATGTAATTATGAAATGAAACAAAACCACTCCGTGCTGATATTTCTTTCTTCAATTATGTAATTGAATTGTGTTTGAACATTGGTTCCCAAAGCCTGGGCTGTTGTCAATTATGCACACAACAAAAAAACACAGAGAAACACATTTTTGTTAAAAAAACAATTTCATGTAAATTTATGAAGTAAATTAGCTGAGCTTTTGAAATGCATAAAAAATGTGCAACGTTCCATTGAGCCAGTCAGATTTGAGCCATGTCACCACGCACAATATCCTTTTGTTGCTGTAAACTAATGCTCCACCTTAATAAGGAAATGACTCTGGGTATAATGATATGTTTTTCTTTTCTCCTTCTTAGTAATGAGTGTATTAGTCTGATACAAAAAAAAATCTGTTTTATATTCTTTTTCTGGCATCGAGCTATAAACAAGCACTCTAGTATGACTTAGAAAGCAAAGAACTTAGCAAAACTTTTGTGTTCTGGAATGCGCAACATTTCTGAGTTATTCCATTCCATTAAACTTTTGCAGATCATCAGCATAAGCAGCATATTTTAGACCTATAACATATTTAAATAGCATACATTCACTCAGCCAGTCCTGACCTTGAGTCACCCCTAGAGATTTTGTTTCCTCTCTTTATCTGATAAGCACCGGCAGAAAGGCCATTGCCTCCTGGAAGGTCCCCAGTCCCCAACATACCCTCTGGGCCAAAATATCTTTCAAGTCACCACAGTAACTCTTTGGTGGTAGTAGTTAAAGGCCTCCAGGGTCAGCCGTGGAAGAAAACATTTATGATGTGTTCACAAATACAGAAGTAACATAGTGCCCTGGGCATGTGCATTTTCACTCCCTATTATCTTTGTTAATGACTCTTTATCATTATCTCACCCTGTCTGGAGTTGTGGAAAGCTGACAGGGAATGGGCCAATCCTTCTGGAGGATAATGGAAGCACAAATGAAAAAGTAATGTCAAGGATGAATAAAGAGGGCACAAATGAAGCTACAACTGCCGAGCATGGAGAATCTAGGCAGTTGACAGGACAGTCCACCCTTAGGGGAGGCCATTCTGCAATAAAAGGACAACTTTTATTTGTTCTAAGGGTATTTTCTTCTGCCTCTTGAAGTGAAGACTCCAAAATCAGAAAGGAAGAAGCTTCCTATGGAAGTTTCTTTAGCTGAGCTAAGAGTTGCTTCAGCTTGGACTGCTATAACAAAATAGTATAGAATGAGTGGCTCACACAGCAAACATTTATTTCTGACAGTCCTGGAGGCTGAAAGTGCAAGATCAGGGTGCCAACATATTCAGTTGCTGGTGAAGGTGCTTTTCTTGGCTTGCAGAGGACTGCCATCCCTGAGGCTCGCATGGCCTCTTGGTTCATGGCGGAATGAGAGAGAGGGTGAGCTCTTGGGCCTCTTCCTCTTTTTATAAGGCATTAATCCCATCTTGGGGGCTCCACATTTATCACCTAATCTAAGCTTGAGTATCTATCAAAGGCCCCATTTCCAAATACTATTATAGGGGTTAGGGCTTTGACAAATAAATCTTGTGGGGACACAATTCAGTCCAACGGGACTCACGGGGGCCTCTCTGCCGCAGACGCCTCCATGCAGATACAGCACTTCCCACTTCCCACTTCCCACTGACGTATTTCATTCCATGTGGCTGGGCCCTGGGTTCCGGGTAGCTTCCTAAGAGTTTTATAGATTTCTGTTAAGTATGTTATTAACCCTCTTTCTGAAGAGTTTAAGACTAATTGCATGGCTATCCCAGGGAGAAAACTGGACCATACTAACTACTCCATGTTCCATTTCATAGAATGAGAGGATTTGGGTCAGATTGTTGGAATCAGGTGAGTACGGCTTCTGACGGGTCTTTGAAATTGCACATGACATTTTGATGACTTGTCAAGGACAAGTTTTGTGATGGTGACAGATGGTTTCACACCCCAAGAGATGTGTTATCACTTTATTTGGAAATAATAAACTCATGATTGTCAACATGGCACAATGAATCAAATTACTTGGGTTTTCATCTCATCATAATAAGCAGACGAAAAGCAAACATTATTATAGGCTTTTAAATCATTAGAAACATCACACACCAAAAACGTCTATTAAGAAACTTGTCCATCCAGACCCAGGCTTTACAACTCTCGGTGTAGCATGCCTAACTTTTATTCCATTCTATGGCCTTAAAGCTTTACAATGTATTAGAACTGGAAAAAAAACAAGGTCTTCCACGTTTGAGAGCCAGTTTTGCCCTGTACACTGACTCCTTGGCCCTGGAGGTGGGCTGTACAGACTGCCCTTCAGGGCACCTGCTGGGAGAAGGCTGGTTGGTAGCTAGCCTCTAGCTGCTACACCTTTAGATCCGTCCAAGGCTGAATTTGCCCCAGGTTGCTCCCTGTTAATGAATGGGCACCGTGGGAGACCTGGACTTCATGCAACCGAGGGCTCCTCACACTAATCATCGTTGCTCTAGTTCTCCCCATCATCTTGGGCAGGAATGTCTGGGAGCTACCCTTTTGGTTTGAAACTCTTCCTACCTAATCTTTCTTCCATCCCTTTTGCTTTTCACAGGTGTCTGACTTGCACTGCAATGTGAAGGCTCTGCCTGTCTGTCCCTACTCCCTTTCCCTTTATCTTTCACAGGTTTTCCCTCAGTGAGTCTTGCGCACATCCAATGCTTCTCAGAGGGCCTGACCTGATGCCCCACTCCCTCCACCACCCACCCAGGCACCCCTGGCTCAGAGCCCTCTTGTTGATGAGGTTCTTACATTTGTCTCTCAAGGCTCCCTGAGACCAAGGACCTAGGTAGTGTCGTAGGTTGTTTGTGCTGCCATAACAAAATACCACCAGACTAGGGAGCCTGAACAGCAGAAATGCATTTTTTCATAGTTCTGGAGGCTGGAAGTTGAAGACCAAGATTCCAGCAGGGTTTGTTTCCAGGAGGCCTCTCTCCTTAGCTTGCAGACAGTGCCTTATTACTACTCCTCACATGGTCCTTGCTCCAGGCACACGTGCAGAGAGGAAAAGAGCTCTGTTCTCTCTTCCTCTTCTTATACAGCCCTGTTGGATTAGAACATCATCCTTATGATCTCCTGCACCTTTAATTACCTCCTTAAAGGCGCCATCTCCAAATACAGTCACACTGGGGGTCAGGGTTTCAATATATGAATTTTGAAAGAATACAGTTCAGTCCATAGCAAGTAGGTACCAAATAGTAGGGGTTCAAAAATTAACTAAATTGAAATGAACCACATGGTCTTAGATAGGGCATTTTATCTTTCTGGGCCTCAGTGAAATAGTAGGATTGAATTGGATAATGAATCGATGCTTCAAAGGAATACCCCTCCAGAACTCAAATTCTGAGAAGAGAACCACAAGTGTGTTTACACAATTTTCTCCTTTAAAGCAGAGCTGAGAAAGCAGAACATGAGCTACTGCTTAAACAAATGAGGGTCTTGCCACTTTGGAAGCCCACCTCCTTTTCGTCATAGTGAAACAGTATGAATTCCACTGTGAACAGAGCATTTTTGTTTCTTGAATTCTCTCCAGTGTATTGCCTTGTACAGCTGTTGTTGTGCAATGTACTACTGAGAACTAGTTGTGTATTTTTAATATTTAAAAAAATTTTGCTATTATTAATATGCAATTATATGAGCAACGTTATGGTTACTAGACTCCCCCTATTATCAAGTCCTCACCACACACTCCCACTGCAGTCATGTCCATCAGCGTAGAAGGATGTTATAGAATCACTACTTGTCTTCTCTGTGTTATACTGCCTTCCCGTATCCCCCCACCCCACCCCCTGCTACATTATGTGTGCTAAATTGTAATAGCCCTTTTTACCCCTTATCCCTCCCTTCCCACTCATCCTCTCCAGTCCTTTTCCCTTTGGTAACTGTTAGTCCATTCTTGGGTTCTGTGAGTCTGCTGCTGTTGTGTTCCTTCACTTTTTTCTTTGTTCTTATATTTCACTAATGAGTGAAATCATTTGACACTTGTCTTTCCACACCTGGCTTATTTCACTGAGCATAATACCCTCTAGCTCCATCCATGTTGTTGTAAATGGAAGGATTTGTTTTCTTCTTATGGCTGGATAATATTCCATTGTGTATATGTACCACCTCTTCTTTATCCATTCATCTACTGATGGACACTTAACGTTGTTTCCATTTCTTGGCTACTGTAAATAGTGCTGTGATAAACATAGGGGTGCATATGTCTTTTTCAAAATGGGTTGCTGAATTCTTAGGGTAAATTCCTAGGACTGGAATTCCTGGGTCAAATGGTATTTCTATTTTGAGTTTTTTGAGGAACCTCCATACTGCTTTCCACAATGGTTGTGCTAATCTACATTCCCAGCAGCAGTGTAGGAGGGTTCCCCTTTCTCCACATCCTTGCCAACATTTGCTGTTGTTTGTCTTTTGGATGACAGCCATCCTAACTGGTGTGAGGTGATATCTCATTGTCGTTTTAATTTGCATTTCTCTGACGACTAGTGATGTGGAGCATCTTTTCATGTGCCTGTTGGCCATCTGAATTTCTTCTTTGGAGAAGTGTCTGTTCAGCTCTTCTGCCTATTTTTTAATTGGCTTATTTGGTTTTTGTTTGTTGAGGTGCGTGAGCTCTTTATATATTTTGGATGCCAACCCCTTATCGGATATGTCATTTATGAATATATTCTCCCATACTGTAGGATGTCTTTTTGTTCTACTGATGGTATCCTTTGCTGTACAGAAGATTTTTAGTTTGATATAATCCCACTTGTTCATTTTTGCTTTTGTTTCCCTTGACCAGGGAGATATGTTCATGAAGAAGTCGCTTATGTTTATGTCCAAAAGATGTTTGCCTATGTTTTTTTCTAAGAGTTTTATGGTTTCATGACTAACATTCAGGTCTTTCATCCATTTTGAGTTTACTTTTGTGTATGGGGTTAGACAATAGTCCAGTTTCATTCTCTTACATATAGTTTTGCCAAGACCAGCTGTTGAAGAGGCTGTCATTTCCCCATTGTATATCCATGGCTCCTTCATCGTATATTAATTGACCATATATGCTTGGGTTTATATCTGGGCTCTCTATATGTTCCACTGGTGTATAGGTCTGTTCTTGTGCCAGTACCAAATTGTCTTGATTACTGTAGCTTTGTAGTAAAGCTTGAAGTCAGGGAGCATAATTCCCCCTGCTTTATTCTTCCTTCTCAGGATTGCTTTCGCTACTTGGGGTCTTTTGAAGTTCCATATGAATTTTAGAACTATTTGCTCTAGTTCATTGAAGAAGGCTGTAGGTATTTTGATAGTGATTGCATTGAATCTGTAGATTGTTTTAGGCAGGATGGCCATTTTGACAATATTAATTCTTCCTAGCCAATAGCATGGGATGAATTTCCATTTATTAGTGTCCTCTTTAATTTCTCTTAAAAGTGTCTTATAGTTTCCAGGGTATAGGTCTTTCACGTCCTTCGTTAGGTTTATTCCTAAGTATTTTATTCTTTTTGATGCAATTGTGAATGGAACTGTTTTTCTGATTTCTCCTTCTGTTAGTTCATCGTTAGTGTATAGGAAAGCAACAGATTTCTGTGTGTTAATTTTGTATCCTGCAACTTTGCTGAATTCAGATATTAGTTCTACTAGTTTGGAGTGGAGTCTTTTGGGTTTTTTATGTACAATATCATGTCATCTGCAAATAGTGACAATTTGACTTCTTCTTTACCAATCTGGATGCCTTGTATGTCTTGGTTTTGTCTGATTGCTGTGGCTAGGACCTCCAGCACTATGTTGAATAACAGTGGAGAGAGTGGGCATCCCTGTCTTGTTCCTGATCTTAGATGAAAAGCTTTTAGCTTCTCGCTGTTAAGTATAATGTTGGCTGTGGGTTTGTCATATATGGCCTTTATGATGTTCAGGTACTTGCCCTCTATACCCATTTTGTTGAGAGTTTTTATCATGAATGAATGTTGAATTTTGTCAAATGCTTTTTCAGCATCTATGGAGATGATCATATGGTTTTTGTCCTTTTTTTTGTTGATGTAGTGGATGATGTTGATGGATTTTTGAATTTTGTACCATCCTTGCATTCCTGGGATGAATCACACTTGAACATGATCGATGATTTTTTGATGTATTTTTGAATTCGGTTTGCTAATATTTTGTTGAGTATTTTTGCATGTATGTTCATCAGGAATATCGGTCTGTAATTTTCTTTTTTTGTGATGTCTTTGCCTGGTTTTGGTATTAGAGTGATGTTGGCCTCGTACAATGAGTTTGGGAGTATTCCCTCCTCTTCTACTTTTGGAAAACTTTAATGAGGATGGGTATTAGGTCTTCCCTAAATGTTTGATAAAATTCAGCTGTGAAACCATCTGCTCCAGGGGTTTTGTTCTTAGGTAGTTTTTTGATTACCAGTTCAATTTCTTTGCTGCTAATTGGTCTATTCAAATTTTCTGTTTTTCCTGGGTTAGGCTTGGAAGGTTGTATTTTTCTAGAAAGTTTCCTATTTCTTCTACATTATCCAGTTTGTTACCATATAATTTTTCATAGTATTCTCTCATAATTCTTTGTATTTCTGTGGTGTCCATAGTGATTTTCCTTTCTCATTTCTGATTCTGTTTATGTGTGTAGACTCTTTTTTTCTTGATAAGTCCAGCTAGGGGTTTATCTATTTTGTTTATTTTCTCAAAGAACCAGCTCCTGCTTTCATTGATTCTTTCTATTGTTTTATTCTTCTCAATTTTATTTATTTCTGCTTTAATCTTTATTATGTCCTCCTCCTACTGACTTGGGCCTCATTTGTCTTCCTTTTCTAGTTTCATTAATTGTGAGTTTAGTGTTTATACAGGATTGTTCTTCTTTCCTGAGGTAGGCCTGTATTGCAATATATTTCCCTCTTAGCATGGCTTTTGCTGCATCCCACAGATTTTGTGGTGTTGAAGTATTGTTGTCATTTGTTTCCATATATTGCTTGATCTCTGTTTTTATTTGGTCATTGATCCATTGATTATTTAGGAGCATGTTATTAAGCCTCCATGTGTTTGTGGGCTTTTTCGTTTTCTTTGTGTAATTTATTTCTAGTTTCATACCTTTGTGATCTGAGAAGCTGGTTGGTACAATTTCAATCTTTTTGAATTTACCAAGGCTCTTTTTGTGGCCTAATATATGATCCATTCTTGAAAATGTTCCTGTCCACTTGAGAAGAATATGTATCCTGTTGCTTTTGGATGGAGTGTTCTGTAGCTGTCCTTTAGGTCCCTCTGTTCTAATATGTTGTTGCATTCTTTTTCCTCCTTTCATTCTGTTAGTATTTGTTTCACATATGTTGGTGATCCTGTCTTGGGTGCAGAGATATTTATAATAGTTATATCCTCTTGTTGGACTGACCCTTTCATCATTATGTAATGTCCTTCTTTGTCTCTTGTGACTTTCTTTGTGTTGAAGTCTATTTTGTCTGATACAAGTACTGAAACTCCAGCTTTTTTCTCACTATTAATTGCATGAAATATCTTTTTCCATCCCTTTATTTTCAGTCTGTGTATGTCTCTGGGTTTGAAGTGAGTCTCTTCTAGGCAGCATATAGATGGGTCTTGTTTTTTTATCCATTCAGTAACTCTATGTATTTTGATTGGTGTATTCAAACAATTTACATTTAGGGTGATTATTGGTAGGTACGTACTTACTGCCATTGCAGGCTTTAGATTCACAGTTACCAAAGGTTGAAGGGCAGTTCTCTTACTATATAACAGCCTATTTTAACTTACTTCGTATACTATTACAAACACAACCAAAAGGTTCTTTTTTCTCCCACTCCTTTTTCTTCCTCCTCCATTCTTTGTATGTTATGAATCATATTCTGCACTCTTTGTCTTCCCTTGGGTGACATCTTTTTAGCCTTAGGAATACTTCCATCTATAGGAGTCCATCCAAAATGCCCTGTAGAGGTGGTTTGTGGGAGGTAAATTCTGTCAGCTTTTGCTTATCTGAAAATTGTTTAATCCCTCCTTCAAATTTAAATGATAACCTTGCCAGGTAAAGTATTCTTGGTTCAAGGCCCTTCTGCTTCATTGCATTTAATATATTATGTCACTCCCTTCTGGCCTGTAAGGTTTCTGTTGAGAAGTCTGATGATAGCCTGATGGGTTTTCCTTTGTAGGTGATCTTTTTTCTCTCTCTAGTTGCTTTTAAAAGTCTGTCTTTATCCTTGATCTTTGTTATTTTAATTATTATATGTCTTGATGTTGAATTCCTTGGGTCCCTTGTGTTGGGAGATCTGTGCACCTCCATGACTTGAGAAACTATCTCCTTCCCCAGATTGGGGAAGTTTCAGCAATTACCTCCTCAATGACACTTTCTATCCCTTTTTCTCTCTCTTCTTCTGGTTTCCCTATAATGCAAATATTGTTGCGTTTGGATTGGTCACACAGTTCTCTCAATATTCTTTCATTCTTAGAGATCCTTTTTTCTTTCTGTGCCTCAGTTTCTTTGTATTCCTCTTCTCTAATTTCTATGCCATTTACCATCTCTTCTACTACATCTAATCTGCTTTTAAATCCCTCCACTGTATGTTTCATTTCAGAAATGGAATTTCTTAATGATTGAATCTCCATCTTAAATTCGTTCCTGAGTTCTTGAATATTTTTCTGTACCTCCATAAGCATGTTTATAATTTTTATTTTGAACTCTGTTTCAGGAAGATTGGTGAGTTCAGTTTCATTTGGCCCTCTGGGGTTTGTGAGATTTTGGTCTGAACCATGTCCTTTTGTCATTTCATATTTCTGTGTGGTGCCCACTAGTGTGCAGAAACTCCAGTCTCTGGAGCTGTTCAGCCCCTAGAGTGAGGTTGGGGGACGTAGGGGAGCAGATCTGGTGCCTGAGGGGAGGAAAGATCTGTTTCTTGC
This sequence comes from Smutsia gigantea, assembly GCA_032199065.1. Classification (NCBI taxonomy): domain Eukaryota; kingdom Metazoa; phylum Chordata; class Mammalia; order Pholidota; family Manidae; genus Smutsia; species Smutsia gigantea. The sequence continues at coordinate 23,926 of JAVSCE010014649.1, read as the reverse complement.
TTCCCGTCTGCAGTGCCTGTCTCCAGTGTCAGAGGCAGCGGGCCAAGCACACACAGGTAATCTTCTGTGCTTTGCATCTCAGCTGTTGTAGGCAGGGCCTCCCTCTGGCTGGCCGGCACCTGCACAGTGACTGCAGGTTTGCGAGCAGGTGCCGGCAGGCCAGTAGGAAGGCTCGGCAGGCTGTGTGTCACAGTGGGGGGCCTCGGAGCTGAGTAGGCAGCCAGGGGGATGGACCACCTGAAGCTCCCCAAAGTTCCCAACTAGCTGGGCAGAGCGCACACAGACAACCTTGTCCAGCTCTCCCTTGTCCCACACAGCAAGCTCCGTGCAAACCCTGCCCCTTCAGCAGCCCCCTCGCTGCTAGGAAACCTCTCAGACTGCCTGCATTTCCTCTGACACAGAGCGGCTGGGTGTGGATCCCCTCCTCAAACAGCCGGAATGTCACTTTCTCAAGCACTCCACCTGTCCAAGCTCCCCAACGCCCAGGGCACCACACACTATCGGAGTCTGCTCACAAAGCAGATGTCCAGGGCCAGGCGCTCAGCAGTCCCAGACTTTCACCCCCTCCCCAACTCCGTTTCTCTTCCTCCCGCCCGTGAGCTGGGGTTGGGGAAGGCTTGGGTCCCACCAGATTAAGCCTTTTGTACGTTACTCTGTTTCTTGAGGTCTGCTCTGTTCGTGAGGTCTGTATGCAGTCTGGCTCAGCCTTCTTTCTTGTTGCTCTTTTAAGGTTAATTGTATTAATTAACTATATTTTTGTACAATTTGTGTTTTTGGGAGAAGGTCTCCATCTCACCTCTCACGCCGCCATCTTGCAAGTCCCCAGCTAATGTTTTAAATGAAAAACAAAAGTGACTCAGGAACTAAAGGAGTAACCATCAAAATGTTTAATACATACACATTGATTGCTTTTCAGTCTTTAATTGCAGTTAGATGGTGTCTTTATCAATTGTCAATTTGATTCCATGCTTTTGCTTACATTTGTTGACTTCATGAACACTAAGAAAAATTATTAAGAATTAGAAGCAGTTTCTTTGTAGGTCAAATGCTCTACGTTGCCATATTGCTACTCATTCCTGTACATAATCCTCAGAATATAAAATCTCAATAAAGCTTTCCTTTAATTAATGTAGCATTCAAGTAATTACATTCCTTCTGTTTCTGGCAATATAAGTATTTTATGTGCTCAGAGAATTGGAATATTTAATAGTTAGACACAATATCTTGAAATGAGTAGTGAAAATAAAATGTTCTTTTTCTCAGATCTGAATCTTTTCCTTATTACTGTCTCAGTGGTTTATACTAAGACAGAAAGCAAAACTGGGTAACAGGAACTATCATATAGTTTCTAACATAACTGAATACACTGTTGAGTGTGGACTCCATTTGCTTTCATGGGAGAGACCAATCATGGAAAGCTGTTTAGGCAAAGATAGACTCAGAAAGCAACCTTCTTCTCTTAAAATGGCATTCAGAGGCAGCTGATGATTCAGATAGAGAGAAACCCTTAGGAGGTTATGACAAATCACCTCCACAAGACCTCCCCCTCCTTTTCCTTAGCAGCACTGGAAATCTTTCTCTCTAGTAGGAGTAATGACAAGAGAAAGAAAGTAAATGAAACTACTTCTAATGTGTTTTGGTATTGTAAACATACATGCATTATATTCAAACACTCAGGATAACCTACTTACTGCACAAGCCAATTAGATCATCTCCAATCACATGTGGGAAGAGCTCAGGCCCATCTAATCAGTTCAGGGATGTTCCATTTATTTTTGTGTTTCTGATGCCTTTATAATATTACAAACTGATCTGTAAACATGCTCTGCAGTGAGAAGAGCTCCTGCTCTTAGAAATACAAGTTCAGCAGAGTACAGTTTGGGGAAACAGCAATCTTATCATGATCCTCAAATTTGGAGGTAGAAAAAAAATGACTTCATTGAATTATGATCAACACACAAAAGGCTGTACATAATTAATGTATACAACCTGATGAGTTCAGAGATAAGTGTACACCTGTGAAGCCATTACCGGAATCTATGCCATAAATATGCCCATCACTGCCAAGTTTCCTCCCACCTTCTTTATTTTTATTATTCTTTGGTTATGAGAACACTTAACATAAAATTTATCCTCAGCAAATTTCTAAATATATAATACAGTATTGTTAGTTAACAAAATTGTTGGGTTGTATACTGCACAGTATATCTTCAGAATTTATTCATGTAGTACAACTGAAACTTTGAACCCTTTAACTAATACCTTCCTGTATACCCCTCCCCACAACTACCATTTCACTTTCTACTTCTATGAGTTTCATTATTTTCAATGCCTCATTTAGTGATATCATTATACTATTTGTCCCTCTGTGTCTGGCTTACTTCACTTAGCATAATGTCCTTCAGATCCATCCATGTTGTCCAAATGGCAGGATGACTTTTTTAAGGAGAATAATATTCCATTGTACGTATATATCACATTTTTTTATCCATTGATGGACATTCAAGTTGCTTCCATAACTTGGCTACTGTGAATAATGCTGCAATGAATTTGGAATGCAGGTATCTCTTCAAAGCCCTAATTCTTTTGGATATATACTCAAAAGTGGAATTGCTGAATCATATGATATTTCTATTTGCAACTTTTTTGTGGAAACTCCAAACTGTTTTCCAGAATGGTTGTACCAATACACATTCCCACTACTGGTATATAAGGATTTTTCTTCTCCACAATCTTGCCAATACTTGTTTTATATATATATATATATATATATATACAATTTATAATACCCATCCTAAATGATGTGAGTTGATGTTTTATTGTGGTTTTGATTTGCATTACCCTGGTAACAAAAGCAAAAACTGATAAGTGGGGTTACATTGAACTAAAAAGCTCTGCAGAGGAAAAGAAACAATGACAAAATGAAAAGGCAGTCTACAGAATGGGAGAAAATATTTGCAAACTATAGATTTGATAAAGGGTTAATATCCAAAGTATATAAGGAAATCCTGTAATTCAATAGCAAAAATACAAATAATCCAATTTAGAAATGGGCAAAGGACCTGAATAGACATGTCTCCAAAGAAGAGGTACAAATTGTCAACAGATATATGTAAAGGTGCCCAATATCACTAATCATCAGGGAAATGGAATTTTTAAAATTCTCCAAATAAGAATGCTGTTTCTCCCTAAAAGGTATTTTACTTTTTAGCAATATAGCACATTACTTAACTAAAAATGTAGGCTTTGTTTTTCTAAGATTTCATTGAGCTTTTCTGACCATTTGTATTGGTCAGAATTTTTCTCCATGTTCTTAAAGAAAATGAGAAGAAGGTTGTCTCATTTTTCTCATTTTCTTATAAAAAAAAGTTCAAGTTCTACAATTTCAGCCAACAGTGGTAGGTGTTCTGCTCAGATCCTCTGGGGTCTCTGGGTGCTGCAAAACCTTCTCTTTAGGGAGGTTTTGGGGTTGGTGTGTAAGGGAAATATTCACTTCAGAATACTTTCAATGGCCAGTATCTGCAGCTCTTAGGAGGCCTTTCGCAAGATACTGAACCCACTGTGTTTGCAGGGGCAAAACTGAAAATTAGTCAATCTTTTAGTAGAGTAACATTCATATATTGACTTTTTGTCAATGCTACATTATCTTTACTTCTTCACATCACTACCAACCCTTTCTGTGGTCTTAGGGGAAAAAAAAAACCCTAGAAATAAAAAACCCACATGGAAAGCCTGGTTTGCAAGATCATACTTTTTCATTTCCAGGTCACGACACTTTGATTAGATAGTGTAGGGTTGTGTAGAGCTATTGGTTGGACTATGATTACACTAGGAAATTCAGTTTCTAATCCCATAAATCTACCCTTTAATCTGCTTTACATTTAAGAGGAGAAAATCACCACCTAATATGAGACTGGTGGTAATCTGTTTTTGCAATATATTTTGTTTGACAAAATAATGATGTAGCAATATTTGTTAAGAAATTAAACATTATAGAAAATGAAAGAATATTCTTATTGTTTTGGCAGGATTAAATTTCTTTATTTAACTTGTTTTGGCTAGGTGATAGAATTTTTAAGACCTTTTTAAGAACAACTGATTTTCTAGGCATGGCCTAAATGCCATTTGAAGTTCCTTCTAATATACCAGTGTCAGCATGGTGAAGGTTAAGGGTCCATGTCTGCACAGTAAAGTCCACAATGACAATGAGCATTGGCTTAAACATATTCACTCAAGAAAGCAATAATACTCTGAAATGAAATAGTACTTTATTCATTATATCCACAATCTCACATCAATAAAGATCTAAAGTGAGAAACAAGTTGCAACTGAAAACATAGATGATTACTTTAATTTTTAAAGATATAAATCCCCATGAATAAAATCAAATGTCAGGAGCAATCATAAATTGGTGTTGTTTATAACAGTAAACAATTCTTACAGAGCTCATAAAATATTTGTCCAACATTGTATTTAAAACATCTCAGAAACACAATGAAGATATCTCTATATAAGTACCGGCTAATGGTAAGCCTCAAGAGATGTGGATGCAGAGCTGAAGAACTTTATTAATTTCTTGACAAACATAATACTTTGTGTCAGCATAATCATCTTCACTTTTTGAAGTGGCTCATCCAACGTCACAAGGCAAAGCTAGATACACTCTGATATTAGCTGTCTGAAAACTGTCACACGGTCAACAGAAAATAATTAAAATTCTTTTTGAAACAAAAGAGAGAGAAAGAGAGAAGAAACAGGGAGAGGAGATGTAATATGGTTGACTGAAAATTAGGAAGGGCATGATTGGAATTAGGGTATGATTAGGGTATAATAAGGCTGAAGTGGAGGACAGACTCAGATCACGAAGGTTTGAAAGTTTTGATTCTGAAGGAATGTTACAAAAAGCTTTTAAGTTTTTACCTACAAAGATGTTAATAAAGAATATTATTGATTGTACTTAAAAACCATGACGTTTGTGTTTCAATATTGTAAGGCTTTTCTCTACAGTTCCTTAATCATTCTCCATTTTTCCTGATAACAATCTTTGATATCAAAATCCGCTGCTGCACTTTTTAAGATTTTTAGATATATGAAATTTTTTCCCACATTTCTTATGAGTATGCTGATAAAGTATTTATAGTTCCCACATATCTTATATGGCTATAAGTAACATAACTATGGAATTATTCTAACAATTAGTTTCAAAACATTCTTGTGTAACATTTGTTTCTTTGGAAAAGCAGTTATTTTCTTATTCATTGTAAAACTAATTTTGTTTATTTTGAGGGGCCAATTAAATGTATTTGTTTTTAAATTATATATTTATTTGCTATTTGACATCTATATATCACCAACAACAAAATCAACAGAATTGGAAATTTGTTAATATTTAAAAAGGAAAAAAAGTATAACATCTTTAAATTAACAATTCTTTTTAACCTTTTGCCATGAAAGAAAAATCTCTATTTGCTTCAAAAGATATTAATGGCCATCCCAATCTCACAATAAAGTACTTTAAAGATTTTCTTGTATTTTAAAACTCTGGATTTTATTAAATTAAGCACATCCTCCCATAGCACATCATACTTTCTTTTTGCAACCTTTGTCGCAATAATGTCTCCATGAGTAAAGCTGTGAGGAGTTTCATATCTGCTACTATCTCTGTAAACTTTAAATAATATTTAAACCTTTAAATAATATTACTATTTTTATTTTTATCAAAGAAGTTGTTCTATCAGTGGCTATGTTTACACATTTTTCTCCTTCAAACATCGTTTCATTAATGGAAATTTCAGTGTTCTGACTCCATCTTCTCTAGCACCTCTTTCTTTAGTGACTTGATTACTTCTATATGCATTTCATTATTAGCACCGATTCTAGAAAATAACTTGATACATACTAGAAACATCTGTACTTTAATTGAACTGCATAACACACCTTTTAGACTATGTATTTTTATACTTATTTTTAAAGAATGCTCAGAAATGTACTATACACATTATCCAACAGTACTTACTGGCAAAAAAATGTGTTTAGTTCTTGCCATATTTTCTGTTTAGTGTTACAAAGACTTTTACCATGATAGAAGGAAAATCTTTTCCCCAGCAGTACGGGCCTTATTTTCCTTTGTCATTATTTATTTAAAAACTGCTGTGTAAGCTTCTAAATATTTATTATTAAGTTTAGTGAAATTCTGTAAAGTATTGGATCAAGACTTGCAATACTTAAACATCACTTTGAAACAACATAATCATTGTTTTCATGTTCTGGATACAGTTTTAAATGTCTTATGCATAATGGGTTCCTATTTTCATCAGCTAATAATATCACAATGTGCAGCTTAGGGTGAATGTCATACTTACTCATAATGGGTCTAAATCTATATTTAAAACACTCTTTTTGATAATTTTATAACTTTGGGGGAATTTTTTTCATCCAATTAGAATATATATACACATATTTTCATGCATACACACACATCACACATATATATTCAATTAGAATATCTATAGCTATCATATATATCATCACATTTATATGTATATTGTATGTAAAAACAAATTTTATTGCACATTTGACAGAATTCATACTAGAAGTAAAGAATAAACTCTGCCATTTTCTTGTTTTCTGATATTAGCATTATTCACATGTTCCTCTGGGCTGGAAATCGTGGGCCGATGCTCAGAAATCATTCCATTCTCTCCCGGACTTCTCCTGGCACTGCAGTGTCTGGAAAACTTTCCCAGACTCTCTTGCAAACAGAAATCTCAATAAGTTTAGGTCCTACCAACACAATGCACTTCCGAAGACCTGTAAGGTGGAAGGGTGCTCCAAGTCATTACATCTTCTCCAGGTAGTGGTGGGTGCTTGGACTTGAGTAGTGACAATAGCTGGTCAGTTGCATCCTCTGACCATCATCATGTTCTCAGGGGCATGCACAGCGGTAACTGTCCAATGACCTTGGTCATTAGAATGGCAGCAGCATTTCCTAATTTCTGCATCTACACTTGAGAACTAATGGTAGTCTCCTTGATTCTGCTCTTTCAGCCATTCCAAAGTCTTTGTAATCACTTCATTCTCTGAATTAAGTCTATTTCTGCTTGAAATACTTAGAATGACTTTTACGGTTTTTTTATTGAAGTATAGTTGATGTACAATGCTGTGTTTGGTTCAAGTATACAACATAGAGTTTCGACAGTTATGTACATTATTAAATGCTCACCCCAACTAACGTAGTTACTGTCAACATAGAATGATATTACAGAACTATTGACTGTGTTCTCTGTGCTGTACTTTCAAAACAGACTAAGAGAATGAGGAAACCATAGAATAAAAGGCACAATCCGTGGCATGGCTTCTGTGAATTTAAAATCACTAACACCACAAACATATGAGGTAGAATAATTAACAATACAAAGTAGAATAGTCTACAATTACTACAGACATTTAGAAAAGAGGCCATTTGGGGCTAGACCAAAGAAAAAATGCATTGCAAGATAAAATTTTATTCCTAATATATTGTGCTATCCTCCAATAGATGATAAGGAAGTGTTAAGGATTAAATTTATTCCACAAGTGAGGGCTTTTCCCTGTAAAACCAATAACCCTCTCTTATTTTTTTTATTTCTCTTTCTTTTACATTTTCATTTCTCTCCTGACCCTTTTGTACTCACCAGCACATTTCTGCATGCCTCTGAGATGTGACTGATACTGTGATGGAAAAAAGATCCACTAAGACTAACTGCTTACTTTTTTATTTTAATGATGAATTTGGAAAGCTTCCCAGATGAAACATTTATTACACTAAATGTATTCTGCTGGGGAGGAAATTGACCAGAGAAGCATGGGGCAACTACATGTATTTACAGTACGTTGACCTCTCCTTTCCCCATTTCTGTGAAACATCTGTGAGTGATCTTGCCAACATTTTTGGCCTATGCCTGGTTATTTGAAATCAGACATTTGAATTTCAGATATGTGTATTTTTATTTATGGAGATGATGAGCCATCCTTACAAGACATTTTGAAATAAAAATGCCAGTTGGCTTGCTTAATAGGGATTTACAGAAAGCTGGATTTTTATTTGTCTGTTTTTTGTGGTTATATATTTAAATCATATTACTGTATGCAAAAGCCATACATTTTATAAGAATAATAGTTACAATGCATTCCTTACTTATCCATCATGCAAAGAGAATGTGCCCATTATAGTGTTAGGTGTTAACAGAAAATTCCTAGGCATTTCTCCTGAGGCTCTAGACTAGGTAGATTAGGAGACAAGACCATTTCATCAGCCCATGGAGGATCTATGGTCTGGGAAGAGTGAGAGAGAAATAACACTGGGAGTGAGTTACTATTGAAAGAAAGATTCTGAGATATATTATTTTCTATTAAAAGGGTTTTACATGGAGTTTTCAAATACTGGAGTTTCTTGAGTCAATCAGGAGTGTAGGCAGAGTGTAGCTTAATCTGCCTACAGTGTCCTTGAGACCAGATCCGTTTTCCATAGACCTGGGCTCCAGATCTCTCTGTTTGGCTGAGTTGAACTAATCATATGACATAGTAATTAGTTGTCCAATTAAATTAGGCTTTGAATGGCCAAAAGGAAGGAAGTCATGACTGCCAGTAGTCTCATATGGCTCAACTATGAAGTTTGATAGTGTTTTGGTTACTTCTAAGGCAAAATAACGTGCTTTGAGGATCCCTGGCTTGGAGTCAGACACACCTAGAACTGAGTTCTGGATGTCACACTTACTGTGTGACCTTACACAGTGACTTAATCTCTTTAGAACTCAATTTCTTTATCTGAAAAGTGGGAGAGAGAGGTCCTGTCTTATCCACTTATTGGGAGGATAAATAAATTGATGCCAACAAAGTGATTATTAAGGTGTCTGACATGCTAAATGTGATATGATTCTTATTTTATATTTTTCTCATTATACTTTCACATTTGGGGACTCATTTAATCCTAGAAATCACCCTTTATATGATCGGTGCATAGTATATTATAACTAGGGTTGATAGATGGATTTTTCTAGTTATACAGCTTCCATTTTATTTAAGTCTCCGTATTTCCATTCAAGCAGTCCACTGACAAGTATTTACAGCTACCTTGCAGAACTGACCCACTTTTGGGGAGAGGGCTGTGGTCCTCGCTTGGAATCAGAATCCCACTCTACTCAGCTATAATAATGAGAGGGAAAATGTGGAGAGATTTTGACCCTAAAATTTTCTGAGAGTATATATACATGTAGTAATTACGCTGAGTATATCATAGCGGGGCAAGTGGAGATGGAGGTGGATTTGCCTATGTGCCTTGTGTGTACATATGTATGTTTACTGCAGTTGTATAAAACTATGTAAAGAGTCAGCTGTGTCTACAAGAAACATACTGACAAAATGAATAGCCTATGATGCTATTCTGGCAAAGCATTTTTTTTAATTCCAATTTTCTAAAGGCAGTGCAATCTTTTGGTCAGTGATACTCTCTTTAGCGTGAGTCTCTTTTTTGCAGGGCCTTAGAGCAACAGTTAGGAACTGCATTAAATATCTCCAATAAAATACCTCATCTCCCTGAAGTGCCTGAAGTAAAGCATAACATTTGAGGTTTAGGCTGCTCCTTAGTTGCAATTTAATGATCTGGACTTACAGTATGTTAAAAACTTTTATCATAGAATAAATTCCACAGTAGGTAAGGTATACTGTATGTCACAGGACATTAAAATGCTCATTCAGCCAAAAGAAAATAAGGAACTGGTTAGACTATAAATCTCAGACACCCTCAGTGACTATTAAAAATCTGCCAAAATTCACTGTCTAATGATGTGATTCCAATCAACCCAATTTATCAACCTTATGGGCTGATTAAAACTATATTACTCCATTAAGATTAACTCCTCACTTCTGGGAATTAGAATTTCGTGAAGTAAAACACCACATTGAATGCCTGGACTCTGGTAATTACAGATTGTTAATAGAAATGATTCTTAAAACTTTCACCTGATTCAGGAATATGGGTGTAAGTTTTTACATTTGTGTGTTCAAAATGTTCTGTTTTATTTCTTCTGTGGTTTAAAAAGCATGCATTTCAATTGAAACCAGTACCTTCTACATTATCCATTTTCAGAAAGGATACAATTCAATTCAGAAACTCCTCTCCTCATGTCTGTAGTCTGTGAGTTCCTGCAGGTATATAATCAGGAGGTGTCTACTTACATACAGGGGGAGGGAGGCCCACTAATCACAGAAAAGCACTCTTTATGTAGAAAAAGGGGGCTATGTCACACTTTTCTACATAAAGAAGTGATATTCAAGTAGAAATGGATGGAATTTGTTTTTATGAATAGGGTCCTTGCTGACTAATTCTTTTCTGGGGCCGGTAATGGGCAAATGCTATCCAGATGCATTCCTCTGGAACCATTCCCAGTTTGGGAAAGTGAAAACTACTGTATTTGCCGTATAATAGAGGGCAGCCAGAGAAACATGGCATCTCCCCAAATAGTGCAGCACTGTTCATCTCCCCACATCTGTGTCATGAAGCCAGAGCCATTACAGAGGCCTCCATGTCACCCTGCAGACTGAGATTCAAGCAGTCTTTTACTCCTTCCTTAGCTCACCTCTGTCAGCTGCAAAATTGGATGAAAATAGGCTAAAAACCAGCTAAATCTGCTAAAGCCAAAAATAAAAAAGAATCTACTTGTGTGTTTTCCCAATTTAATTGGTAGGCAGAGGAAGAAGAAATTCTTTCTGCTTAGAAACGTTCTTCTCACTTCTCCCAAATTCTCCTCCAATGATATCCCTCCTCCTCTTGGTCTTCTCCTCTGCCTGGGTCCCATTCCTTTGCTTACCTATTGAACTGGATGCAGCCCATGTCTCTATTCCCAGTCCTCATCTCATTCTGGAGTTTCTTCTTGGCTATCTTTTTCATACCTGTTTCCAGTTGAACCTTTACTTTTTATCACCTTCTTATTGTCAAAGATTACATATTTATGATTATTATTATTTACATATGGACTTAAGGATTTGAACAATATGTAGTTTGTTATTTGTACTTGCATAAGTTTAACTGTACAGAGGCTATAATGGTTCTAATACTAATTTCCAGTCCTTCTTTAGGGTAACATTGTTGATGACCTTTATTTTGTGATGTTAAAAGGACGTATTGGCCTACAATAGAATCAAAAGTCCTGGATTAGGATCCCTGATCCACTGCTTACTGTTGTGTGGCTGCAGCCTTGATATTTAACCATTCTGCCTCTGTTTCTGCTTCTGAGAAATAAGTCAACACTTAAAACTATGCATTGAAAAGACCCACATTGTACCTGGAAGACTTGGTGTGGAAAATAATTTCAGACCCTTATCTAATGTATCAGTTACTGCATAACAAGATGGCACAGACTGGTGGTTCCAAAAACAGTTTATTCTCTCACAGTTCTGGAGGCTGGAAGTCCAAGATCAAGGTGGGAAGTGTTGATTTCTGGTGAGGATTCTCTTTCCGGCTTGCAGATGGCTGCCTTCTTGCTCTGTCCTCACATGGCCCTCCTTTATGCATCTTTATTCATCAGCATCGAGAGAGAGAGAGAGAGAGAGAGAGAGAGAGAGAGAGAGAGAGAGAGAGAGAGAAACACTCTAGTGTCTCTTCCTCTTCTTATAAAGATGCCAGTTCAGTTCTGTCACATTAGGGCCTCACCTTTATGAGCTCATTTAACCTTAATTACTTCCTTAAAGGCCTTATCTCCAAAACAGTCCCATTAGAGGTACTGGGGGTTAAGGGCTTGAACTGAGGGAGGGCACACAATTTAGGCCATCACATCTAGTAAAATTGTTAGACTTCTTAAAGACAAAACTTGAAACAACAGAATACATATGTATTATAGGTGAAAATTCAACAGATTAATATATTTTAATGGTTCCCAAATTGTATCTCTAGCTTCATACTCTATTCCTGGCTCCACATCTAGATGTTCAGTTGGATATCTTCTCATAAATGGTCCCTGAACACATCAAGTTCTTCCTTCTCTTCACTTGTTCCATCTCACCGGCCTCTCTACAGCACCAGTTTTCTCATGAATTCACTAGCTGATTTGCTTACTCAAAGCCAAATCTCTCTAGTCTCTTAACACCCATGTTTGATAAAACATCAAGCATTGACACTTTTACTTCCAAAATGCCCCTTAAACCTGACTTACTCTCTTTATATGCAGTACAGTTAACTTCAAGTTAGTATAGTTCACTTTATGTTAAAATTTTCTGTGTGTGAAAATAATATACAGCCATAGGAAGAAGTTAAAATAACTAAAAAAGGCAAGGAATATTAAAAAAGAAACTAGTACTCAAAGATTATTGATGCCTTCATATTTTAGGGACAATGTTTCCAGATGCAACTTTCTGTATGTATATTATATATACTTCAAAATATATGTGGTGCTTTATACTTCATAATATACTATGTAAGATATGGTGCTTTATAATACAGAATATATGATATATAGAGAATGGAATATAAATTATATATTTCACAGAAAATGGAATACCCTATTTTAAAGTTTATATAATGATATATAGAATGGATAATATGTATGGTATTATATAAATAATTGGATACATAAAATATTAATAATGGATAATATACAGGGTATTATATAGATATACCATAGTATAATATACTATAACATATAGTATAATTTAATATATATAAGGTACTCTAAATTAATATGCAAGGCACTCTATAACTGTTTTATAATCCAGTATTAGGTATCCAGGAGACTCATCATTGGTCCCCCTGTCTACCATCTTTTCTCTTATTAATCTCAAATCCCTTTGGTGAATAGTGTTGACAGACTCAGGAAAGCTCCCTTAGACTTGAGGACACAGTACAAGCTCCTTAGCATGGTGCATAATTCAATGATGAAAGGATAATGAATAGATGGATGAGTGGAGCCATTTATGACCTTTCCAGAGGATCTTTCCAGATTAGTCTCTTTTTACTTCACTTTGAATTCTATGCTGCAACACATTAAACTACTTGTTATTTAATTAGCATATAAAACCACTTCAGTTCACTATCTGGGTCTTTTCTCATATGTTCTCCCCTAACTAGAATGTTCTTTTGCATTGTCTTTAGCTAGTAAATTCACATTTGCCCAACATTCTGCTTGGATCCTGCCTTCCTCTTAGCAATCCAAACACAATCATGGCCCTTAACTTCTACTCCAAATTAATTTATCCTACATTCAGTGGTATATTTCTGTTACCAGAATGATCTTGCATGTCATAGTTACTTTTGTACTTGTTTATCTCTCCTTCTTTCTGTTTTTCTATTTTATAACCTCTCTTTACTCCCTGAAGTTAAGATAGAGTCTGGTTTCTCATAGACAATCAAATGTTGGCTGAACTGTTATTAAACTGATTGCTAAATAATTGGAGGAGATTTTAAAAGTCATTTTTCAAGCATGCCAAATATATATTGATAGGATGAAGCTTTTATGAGATTCCTATAGCACAGATGGTTAATACTAAAAAGTTATCCACCTTCTCACTCTTATTAAATACAACAAATATTAATAAATTTTAAATATGTGTTTGTTCTGTGATCAAAAAATACCTTCAAGATGAATGTAGTTTCATATACTTTCATTCTGACATTGACAACTTCCTAACATCATGGAGTATTTCTTAAACCTAGAATTTTACTGAAGCATTGGGAATTTATAATGCCTAAACATTTTTCCCTGGAGTTGATGGTTTTTCAAATACCGTGCCTACAATTTCATCCATTGAGCTAAAATTCTTGTTAAAATACAAAAACTCTCCTGTGAAGTTCACTATAAAAATATAAGCCCTACCTAATGAAAGTTTTTATTTTTAAGAGAGGATAGAGAATATTAAGCCACTTCATCACTATTCTGGCTTCTGAGCTGATAAACAATCTGATGTAAGAGAAATAAAATCGAACTATGACTATTCCTTAAATCTTATTTATCCTAGCTCTTAGAATTTATAATAGGATCTTATTGAGATAAGTGGATAACATGAAGGTTTCTAAGAGCTACTTGTTGCTCTAGATTATGATACCAGCACAAAAGAAAATGCTCATTATTTGAAAACAGTGATTTTAAAAGTGGCAAGAACCACCATTCTTCATATTCAGATGTATGCAGGCTTTTCTTTATGTTCAGTAGGAGACTCACTCTGTTCTAATATTTATACCAAGGCCTTAAAAATCACAGTTAATGGAAAGATAAAGAAATTCCAGAAGAAACCATATGCCATCTCTCTATGGGAAGAAGATAAAATGTTTTTCAAAGAAAGAAGTCATTAGATATAAAAATAACTACTAGGAAGGACTTAGTAGTTAAATTAGTAGGAGACAAAATGAATAATCCACAGTATTTTCTAGGAGTCAAATATGAGTCCAGTTTATCTATTTAAATGAAGTTATAATGCCAATATGGATGAGAACACAAGGACAAAGTGTTAAAAGAAAGTGGTTCAATCTCTTCAAAGGCCCATCAGCAACCCAAGAGCTATTTCTCAAAAGAAAAGATAGTTATCACCTGGAGAAGTGTTATAGCAGGTAAATACCCAGACATGATCAGGGAACAGCGGGGACTTCATTTGGGTGCTTATACTCTACACATTCTGTGCAAGCTATTCCCATTGGATGTGGAGTGAGTATATAGATAACAAACTAGCCAAAACTGGCTAGGTCCAACATGGAGGAGAAACTGACCTAACTTCCCAAATTCATTAACATGTAAAATTCATGACCCTCCATCATTAGCACAGTAAAAATCACTCCTCCCCACAACATGACAGTTCTGTGGGGGACCAAATATAATCAAAAATCCTTCCCCACAACCTGAGGGTGGAGCAAGCTAAACTCCAAGAAGAACTCCACCTGTCCCCTTTGACACCTAATTCCACTTAGGGAATATTCATCTCCCTTCATATAAAAAAAAGGCTCCCTATTGTTGCCTCAAGGGAACAATATTTGGGTCTGCCCATATCCCCACTCTTGGGCATGTACTTTTATCTTTCTCTGAACTTTTATTCTCCAAATAAACTCTTAAAGCTCAACCACTTTTGCATCTGTTCTCAAATTCTTTTCCCACAGTGAGACAGACCAAGGACCCATCTCTGGTAACAGAAGAAGGCATGGCTTTATTCCAAACCCGTAAGTATCTGCGCTATGATTCTTTGCTCTATAAAAGCCCCCCCATTCAGCATCCCTATCTCTCACTCATATTTCAAGTATGTGGGAACCAGAGTCTCAAGCAGCAGAGCAATTTACATTGCATCCCAGACTTGCTATGGATTCTGATCCCTCTCTGGATCCCACCTAAAACCTGGTAAATGAGTTAAAGCAGTACAGTTGAAAGTAGTATATTTCCTCTAAAAGCTGAAGATATCTTTTTTTTTTGAAGATATCTCTTTTTAATAGTAGGAATTGTAAGATGCAACCAAGTCTTTTCCTATAAAAGACTATCCTAACATGCTCCAGTCTGTGCTTCCAGTGGTAGATCCCTCAATTTTTACTGTTGATTTCCCACCGTCTGGCACAATCATGTTAAATAAGGGCATATACTTCATTTACTGTTTTCTACTTTCTGATTAGCATGTCCAATCAGTATGATGCCAACAGTGTAGTCAACCAGTGTGATTCTTTGTGGGATGACAAAAAAGTGAACATCTCTATAGTCTAATTTATGGCAGAAAGTGAAAGAGCTGGCTTAACACTGAGGCAAGGTAAACAAAGTATATTGTTGCCTCTGCCAGGTAAAAGCAAAGAGCTTTTGTTGGTGTTTGCAGAAAGGCAACAAGCTTATAACAGGAAAAACATATACTACTCATGAAATGAAGGGAAGTCCTAATAGGTTGATTCTACCTCCTATTTTCTTACTCTTTATTTTGGGTCAGGCCCAGAATGGGTGGGACATGCTGAACCAGAGAAGAGTGGAAGTTCTTTATCCAACAGCTCTAAGAACATGAAAATAAATATCAATTCTGTCTGAGGGACAGCAGGTAGGATAAAACCCAGACATATATGTACAAACATGTTCTTAACACAAAGAAAGGCTAAGGTCGTTATTAGGAGCCTGAGGGTTAAGTAGAAGATAAGGCTTCAAAAAGTTGCAGGTCAAAAGGGGCTACGTAAAAGGAATATGAAAATGTATAGCAAGCCTTTAATATGCTTTCTGTAGCTTTAGTGTGCATATTTATGAGGTCTTGGACAAAGCTTATACTTCAGTACATCATTGAACATATACCCTTAAATATAGTTTATTATTTTAAAGGCAAATTCAAAACAGGATTTTGAAAATAATATTTACCCTTTTCTCTTCTACCTTGAATAAATACTGCACATGTTACTTAAGTTTGTTGGATTTTTATGTGCTTGTCATGACTGTAATGAGTACTATGGGGTGTATGTGTGTTTCATTACATCCACTTATGAGACACACACACATATAAATGTATGCGTATGTGCCTGTGTACTTATATATATAGTCTGTGTATAACAAATAGAAACACAGTCTTCTTTTAAAATGCAATATGTACAAAGTGACTCAGATATTTACCCCTAGCATATTTCAAGCACAAGCAGATAGTAACAAAACTACCACTTATAAAAACAATAAAATGTATTCTGGACATGATGAGTTAGACAATATCCTTTCACTTAGTTATTCTTTGTCTTCCGGAATGTAAACTCATGACATGTGTAATGATGTTGTTTATACATTTTTTGAAGAAAAATATATTTTATTTCTTCTTTATATATATTATATATATATTAATACCAATATTAATCCCATTCAGTAAATACACTGATCAAATTGTTTTAAAAATCTTCCATGCCTTGGTTACTAGACTGCTGGTTTTCTGTAACATTCAACTCTTCAAACTGTGAAATTTGCTCAATTTTTATTAGAAACATGATGTTAATTCATCTACGGTTTAATCATCTACTCAAATTATTATATTTCTTTAGCCCCAAATTGAGTAAAGAATGGATGCATATAGTACAATTGTCTAGTTTCCATTACATACATATTTGTAAAATACATATATATACCTGCAGAAGAGCTTACCTTGGGTGTGCAGCCCCCATCATGATACACATATTTTGAGTTTCTGACATTGCACCTACTCTTTGACACATGACCTATAAATTACATAGAAATGCACAGACTTGGATGTTTACGTTTTTTTCCTGTGAGATAATTTGATATACCATTAGTCACAGTGGTAAGAATCTGAATATTGTTTCTAAACTAAATGGAGATTTAGTCCATAGTTTTATTTCTTTCCATCCTGTCCTTTTTGGTCTCTATTACAGATGACAGAGTGTACTCAGCCCCAATGTCACACAATACTTTTCACGTATTTGTTTGCTATGTTCTGTGCCAGGATCTGGTTTTACAGCTGGAAGCATAAGAGGCACAGGCCCCTGCCCAGGTCCCTGTGACTTTCACAGGTACTCAGGTACTATGGGGAGGAATTTCACTAAGCAAGAAGCACAATCTATTTCCATTATGACTTACTTTCTCTCTTAAGTCCCCATTCCATTAGTTAATAGAAATTTAATCAGGTTAGCAGCAATTCCTTACTACCTCCATGCTTTTCCTGGGGCTGGGCTGTGTTCGGAGGAGTTCGGGTAGTGTGCCCAGGTTTGCAGGGGACTCTAGCCTGGGATGTCCCCTGTGCACAGCAGTGTTCCCTGGCATGTCCTTTTCCTGTCAAACATTCCTTTGACTATCCTCACCTGTCACTCTGAGGACCTTCTTCTGGCCAGAGAGCCCTGTCAGGAGGAATTGCTACCCCCTCAGGTACAGTGTCATCTTGTTACCCCCATGTCACTTGGGGGGAAAGGTCACTTAGGAAAGCCACGTGCGCCTCTGCATCCTTTCCAGGCTGCTTTCCGACACTCAAAAATCACATCCTCCCACTCTGTGGGGTCATCCCAGTCCCTCTTGCCTAAGGCACATTATACAGGCATTTCTAGCCCTCTGCACCCACACCATATGTGGGCAAACTGAGGCTTTGTTACCTCCGCCAAGTCTGTCAGGAAAGGTCTCTCTTCTCTCACACCCACGTGAAGTGCCTGTTGTCTCCTTTGCTGCTGGTCTCATGACTCCATTTGCAGAAACACACGTTGACACACACCTTGGCCAACTTCCCCTGTAAGTCTCCCCCCAGTCCAATCCAGGGAATCATTTCTGGACTGGGAGGGGTAGTTACTGGAAGCCTTGTTCCAAGTCTCTGTCTTCCCAGTTCTCTCGGGCCTCTGCTCCTGTAATTCAAAAAATTTCTCTTGGCTGTAACATCGGTTTCCTGAGACAAATTGCTTATGGACAGAGCAGGAAAGAGAGCACAGGCTCAAAGGAATATGGAAGGAAGGAGGGCTTATCAGTTACATAAAAATATTTACAAAGACTATGTAGTCTAGCAGGATCTGTGATTGGGAGAATTACTAGTTATAAGGAGTGTCACTTCATTTGATTTGTATGCAATGTAATGACCGAACAATGTCATAGTTGAGACATGAAACATTAATAGACGTTAGCTGGGCAAAGGGAAAGATTGCTCTAGGCATAGGGCACAAAAGGCATAGATGCCAAGAGCATGTGAGACATTCTAGAACCCAAAAGAAGTTCAGTAATAACTACAATAGAGAGTGTGATTAGAAAGAGACTGGGGATATGGGAGGTATACAGAGGAATCCTGCTGCAGCGGGATGGAAACTGTAGAGATCAACTCAGCTCAGCAGACACCACTGGCTGCTCACACACTGCCATTTATTCCTTCTTGTTAATAGCATCCTACAGTAATTGAGCCAATTGTGCATGGTCCTAGAGGGTTGAATCTTCATACAGTATAAATCAGTCACCAGAATCTTATGCAAGTGATTGGTTTAAGGGTGGGAAAAATATCAAGTTGTGGTCACCATGCCACAAGAGAAAGTCAGCTGAAGATTTAAGAAGAGATTTTCTCCTTGGTACAAGAAAGGCACATGAGGTAAAAAGAGTATTCTCTTTTTTATGCTGTACTTCTTGCCCTTGGATGTGATTGTTCATTTTTTTTTTATGTTAGTAAGTAGAACATGCAACATATGAACACAGGGTAACAAATTTCAGGATGAGAGACAACACTGAGAGTGTGAAAAGACAGAAAGACACGAAGAGTTGGAGTTCTTGATTGAGGCAGAAACCCAAACTGGAATGCTTTTCCTTGGGATAGTCTAATAAACAGTAAATATCCTTATGGTGTAAACCATTAATGGTTAGATATTCAATGACTTACAACTAAATTCTTCCTAACATGGCAAGATATTTCAGGATTTTGCAAGAGGAGCATGTAGAATTGGGGTCAAGATTTTATAGACAAATGTGAAGACCCACGTAACATGGACAAAGGGGCAAATTGAAAGAAATCCAATGTGGTTGGAGCTTAAAATATGTTTTGAGAAGTGAGGCTGAGATGTAGGTATGAACTAAATCATGGAGGGCCTTATAATCTGAGTAATGACATTTGGACTTTATCCTAAGGGCAAAGGAGTTACTGATGGCATAGAGGAGAAGTAGGTTGTCAGATTTGCAATTTTAGAATTTATTCGGCATGAACATAGCCTAAACTAAGTTGCTAGCAGAGGAGTTGGAGAATAAGTTCCCGAAAAGGATATGGAATTAATAAAATTTTGCAGTTGGTTGGATTTCTGTGGTGAGAAAGAGGGAGGAGCCCTGAAGGATGCCAAATTCCTATCAGGGCCACTAGGAGGAGGAATAAGGAACTTCTTAGAACTGAAGACATTGAAAATGGAGATTTCTTCAAAAAAACACCATCTGGATATTAATGGTTATATACATTTAAATTATTTCAATTATTAAATTTGAAATTTGAATAGTTACAAATAAAATAGATGCATAAAGTATCACTACATGATTGTGACTGACCAGGGAACATCAATTAGTTTGAAGAAACCAAATTCCTAACTTTTTCCATTGACCACCTTACTTCCTTCCAGCATGAGATCAACCTTTACCACCAGCATCAGGTGTACACTGGGAGACTGAGAACTCCACAGAGATAAATGTGTGCATTAAGGATGTATTTATCAACTATGGTATTTACAGTTCTAATACAAGATTAATAACGTGGTATTAATGTTAAGACCCTATACCTTAGCTTAGTGCATTTGTTAAGGTCACAATAGGAAAAAAGTTGTACCTTCAGCCAAGGATAATTCAAGAAGAGTACATTTACAAAAGGACTATTTACAAAATGTTGCTGGAGAACAGAGGGACTACAAAGGAGAGTACAGTCATGCAGGGCTAGTAACAGAAAAGCTGGTACCACACATACGCCCAAAGACACAAGAGAAGGGGCAGTTACTAGAACCCACAAGAGAAACATATATAAAACTGCCTTGAGGGAAACAGTCCCTGTAGCTGAGGAACAGAGCCAGCCAGAAGCAATTGCCCAGGTAGCCAACCAGAGGAAGGAAACATCTGGACCTCCCTCTCTTCCTTCCTTCCATGTTCCTGCCAGTGCCCCTAATTAGCTGAATCCAACTGGAGGACCTTGGATAAGGCATCTCTTCAATATAATCATGTCGTTAAGCCTGCACCTATATAGGGGTGAGAAGAGGAGTTCATCTGAAGGGGTAAGTAGTATATATCTGGCATGATCATAGGAAATAGCTGAATCCGTTACCTATGTCAAAATGATTCTCACATGTGTGTTTAACAGCTAGGTTTTCAAACACTGTGAAGATGAATGGCTAGAATGAAAAACAGAAAAGTTTTAGCACAAATGATCTGCATTGATGAAATACATGCCCAACAAAACCTAAGTATTTTAATTAATCTTTCCTGCTAAATATATTAGCCCATATTTGTTTTTAGCCATAATAGCTTGGTGAATGGGAGAAGAGAGCTGTAACAATATTAATTATGAGTGATATCAAGCAAACTTGCAATATTAACTACACTACTGCATAGATGTTACTTAAAATTATAATTGTGTTTTTTAGTGAATTATACTTTCATAGAGTGGTATTATAATTTCTAATAATGAAAGGGAATAATGGCAATAAAAGATCTTTTAATTTGATTAGGATTTTGGAAAGCATTTTATACATAGTAGATACTCTGGGTTGAATGCCATCTCAGTTCACTCTAGGACTTACGACTCATGGGGATAACTGGAGAAAATGTCTTGGGGGTCAGCAGGGGTTCTTTTTATATAAGTGACGTGAGATTGAGGTGCTGGCTGAGTAAGAGTGTTGTCCTATAGAAAAGTGGAGCTAGGAAAATCAAGTTTGGTCCAAAAAGAAAAAGTCAGTAATTTTGAAATACGGTGTACTGTCTGGTACATATTGCTCTCTGACTGAGCTTGTAGGGAGTCAATGCCTGAGTGACAAAGCAAGAAAATTTAATAAACAGGTAAGGAAAAGCTGAAATATAATTATTTTTACCAAAACCCATAAGAAACAATAAGAGAAGGCATCATACAGCAGTGATGAGAAGTGCTACTTTTAATGCAAATGCAGAATTATTGATGTTGCTTATAAGACACTAGGGGGGACACTGGTGTGAATCTGTAGCACAGCAATAACTTCATCAATTAAAGACACTTAACACCCCTCTGTTTGGCACAGACATAAGAATCCTCCTTGTCCATAACCTACAGTCTTGAGAAAAATGTTGATAGACCCCAAAGGTGCCCGAATGCAATACAACAGCTTCTCTGGCCCTCAGCAGGGCAAGTTGGAATAGGACACAATTTAAATATAGGAAGTCATGTTAGAATTATAATAGAATAGGTGAAGGCAAAGCCAGAGAAATGCAATTTTTTCTACTAATAAATCTATAACGATAGAAAGGAAGTAGGATTAAAGATATATAAAATTGAATAGGGATTAGGAATGGGAATTCACAGTACAACATAGATTAACCAATCAGCCTGCTTATTAACCCTTAGAAATCTTGTGTATTGTCCAATTTAGTCTTTTAATAAACTCTTGGCCAGTTTTGCAATATATTACACATTATTACACTTAACACCTCCCCTCAACTTTCAACATTGTATTTTCATTCTTCCTCAGGTAAGGGAGGTAAACCTAAGGGTTCCATATTACTATGACTATAATAATCTGTTTATTATTTTTTTCTTTTCTTTCTTTCTTTATTTTTTTCTTTTCTTTTATTTTTTATCAAGGTATTATTGATATACACTATTATAAAGGTTTCACATGAAAAAACAATGTGGTTACTACATTTACCCATATTATCAAGTCCCCACTCATACCCCAATTCTCTCCCAGTTATTCCCCACATCATGTGTACTAAACATAATACCCCCTCCCTCCCTCCACACCACCCTCCCACACCCCTCCCCTTTGGTAACCACTAGTTCCTTCCTGGAGTCTCTGAGTCTGCTACTATTTTGTTCCTTCAGTTTTGCTTCATTGTTATACTCCACAAATGAGGGAAGTCGTTTGGCACTTGTCTTTCTCTGCCTGGCTTATTTCACGGAGCATAATATTTTCCAGCTCCATCCATGTTGTTGCAAATGGCAGGATTTGTTTCCTTCTTATGGCTGAATAGTATTCCATTGTGTGTATGTACCACCTCTTTTTTATCCATTCATTTACTGATGGACACTTAGGTTGCTTCCATATCTCGGCTATTGTAAAAAGTGCTGCGATAAACATAGAGGTGTATATGTCTTTTTGAATCTGAGAAGTTGTATTCTTTGGGTAAATTCCAAGGATTGGGATTCTGGGTCAAATGGTATTTGTATTTTTAGTTTTTTGAGGAACCTCCATATTGCTTTCCACAATGGTTGAACTAACTTACATTCCCACCAGCAGTGTAGGAGGGTTCCCCTTTCTCCGCATCCTCGCCAGCACTTGTTGTTCTTAGTCTTTTGGATGCTGGCCATCCTTACTGGTGTGAGATGATATCTCATTGTGGTTTTAATTTGCATTTCCCTGATGATTAGTGATGTGGAGCATCTTTTCATGTGTCTGTTGCCATCTGAATTTCTTCTTTGGAGAACTGTCTCTTCATATCCTCTGCCCATTTTTTAATAAGGTTATTTGCTTTTTGGGTGTAGAGGCATGTAAGTTCTTTATATATTTTGGATGTTAACTCCTTGTTGGATATGTCATTTACAAATATATTCTCCCATACTGTTGGATGCCTTTTTGTTCTGTTGATGGTGTCCTTTTCTGTACAGAAACTTTTTAGTTTGATGTAGTCCCATGAGTTCATTTTTGTTTTGTTTCCATTGCTCGAGGAGTTGCGTTCAGGAAGAAGTCGTTCATGCTTATATTCAGGAGATTTTTGCCTATGTTGTCTTCTAAGAGTTTTATGGTTTCATGACTTACATTCAGGTCTTTGGTCCATTTCGAGTTTACTTTTGTGTATGGGGTTAAACAATTATCCAGTTTCATTCTCTTGCATGTAGCTGTCCAGTTTTGCCAACACCAGCTGTTGAAGAGTCTGTCATTTCCCCATTGTATGTCCATGGCTCCTTTATCATATATTAATTGACCGTATATGGTTGGGTTAATATCAGGGCTCTGTATTCTGTTCCACTGATCTATGGGTCTGTTCTTGTGCCAGTACCAAATTGTCTTGAGTACTGTGGCTTTGTAGTAAAGCTCTAAGTTGGGGAACATAATCCCCCCAGCTTTATTCTTCCTTCTCAGGATTGCTTTGGCTATTTCGGGTCTTTGGTTGTTCCATATGAATTTTAGAACTATTTTCTCTAGTTCGTTGAAAAATGCTGTTGGTATTTTGATAGGAATTGCATTGAATCTGTAGATTGCTTTAGGCAGAATGACCATTTTGACAATATTACTTCTTCCTATCCATGAGCATGGAATGTGTTTCCATTTATTGATATCTTCTTTAAT
>JAVSCE010014648.1:0-22381 GCA_032199065.1 Smutsia gigantea | reverse complement strand
AGATGAATGCATTGCTGTCTATTTCCTCCTTTAATTCTGTTAGTATTGGTCTCACATATGCTGGCGCTCCTGTGTTGGGTGCATATATATTTATAATGGTTATATCTTCTTGTTGGACTGACCCCTTTATCATTATGTAATGTCCTTCTTTATCTTTTGCTACTTTCTTCATTTTGAAGTCTATTTTGTCTGATACAAGCACTGCAACACCTGCTTTTTTCTCTTTGTTGTTTGCATGAAATATCTTTTTCCATCCCTTCACTTTTAGTCTCTGTATATCTTTGGATTTGAGGTGAGTTTCTTGTAGGCAGCATATAGATGGGTCTTTCTTTTTTATCCATTCTGTTACTCTGTGTCTTTTGATTGGTTCATTCAGTCCATTTACATTTAAGGTGACTATTGATAGGTATGTACTTACTGCCATTGCTGGCTTTAGATTCGTTGTTCTCAAGGGTTCAAGGGTTGTTTCTTTACTATCTAACAATCTAACTTAACTTTCTTGTTAAGTTATTGTAAACACTGTCTGATGTTTCTTTATTTCTCTCCCTTCTTATTCCTCCTCCTCCATTCTTTCGATACTAGGTGTTTTATTCTTTGACTTTAGTTAGTATTTGGATGGTCTGCTTTCTTTGCTGTGATTTTATTTTCTCTGGTGACATCTTTTTAGCCTTAGGTGTGCTTCCATCTAGAGCAGTCCATTTAAGATATCCTGTAGTGGTGGTTTATGAGAGGCAAACTCTCTCAACTTTCGTTTGTCTGGAAATTGTTTAATCCCTCCATCATATTTAAATGATAATCATGCTGGATACAGTATTCTTGGTTCGAGGCCTTTCTGTTTCATAACGTTAGATATATCATGCCATTCTCTTCTGGCCTGTAAGGTTTCTGTTGAGAAGTCTGATGATAGTCTGATGGGTTTTCCTTTGTAGGTGATCTTTTTTCTCTCTCTAGCTGCCTTTAATACCCTGTCTTTATCTTTCATCTTTGCCATGTTAATTATTATGTGTCTTGGTGTTGTCTTCCTTGGGTCCCTTGTGTTAGGAGATCTGTGGACTTCAGTGGACTGCGAGACTATTTCCTTCCCCAGCGAGGGAAAGTTTTCAGCAATTATTTCTTCAAAGACACTTTCTATCCCTTTTCTCTCTCTTCTTCCTCTGGTACTCCTATAATGCGAATATTGTTCCGTTTGGATTGGTCACACAGTTCTCTTAATATTCTTTTATTCCTAGAAATCCTTTTATCTCTCTCTGCCTCAGCTTCTCTGTATTCCTGTTCTCTGATTTCTATTCCATTAACAGTCTCTTGCATCTCATCCATTCTGCTGTTAAGCCTGTTTATCGCTTGTCTGATTTCTGTATTGTCTTTCCTCAGTTCCCTCACTTCCTCCCTCAGCTCTTGCACATTTCTCTGCAGGTCCATCAGCATGGTTATGACTTTTATTCTGAATTCTTTTTCAGGAAGACTGTGCATTTCCATCCCTTCAGGCTCCTTCTCTGGGGTTGTCTGGTTGATTTTGGTCTGAACCATATTCCTCTGTCTTTTCGTGGCTATATAATTGGTCACTGGTAGTTGCCACGTATGTCAGCTGGGCTCTTTAAGACTTTAAAAAGAGAAAAATAAAGAGAAAAAAAGAAAAAAAAGAAGGAAGAAAGAAAGAAAATAAAAAAGAAAAAACAAAGCAAAACAAAAAAAAACTCCCACCGGGAGTAGATTCTGTGGGAATGCTGTAGGTGGCACTATTGCCCCACTATTCCGCAGCCGTGGCTGCACCGCTCCGCAGGACCCTTTATCGCTCTGGCAGGGGTGGGAACGAATAGGAGGCTGTTGATCTCAGTGAGAAGTGTAAGTATGGCTACGCTTCCCCAGTTGCCAGCTAAGGTGTCTGAAACTCCCCAGGACTCCCAGCCCGCTGGGCTGAGTATGCCGGGGCGATCTGGCTGCTCTGCTGGGCTCCTGTCTCTTTAAGACCGCTGAAGAAAGCGCGTGCTTTTTTTGTTTTCCTTCCCTGGATTGGGCTGCAAGCACCCTGGCCCTTTCCCTGCTCAGATCCTGCCCCTCTGTCTCTCCAATCTCCGCTGCACTGCATGATGTGGGTCAGCGCTCCCTGCGCAGATCACCGGGGCTGGCTACTTTGCGGGGTGTACTTCCACTCCCTCCCAGCTCTGAATCCTCTCCTCCCGCCGGTGCGCTGGGGTGGGGGACTGCTCGGGTCCCGCCAGGTCGTGGCTCCGTATCTTACCTGCCTCTTGTGGTGCCGAGTCCTCTCGGGTGTAGCTGCACGCTGTGCGCTTTCCTGTGTATTCTGGTCTCTCTTTTAGGAATAGATGTATTTGCTGTGTTTTCGTAGATAAATATAGTGTTGGGAGGAGATTTCTGCCAACCTGCTCACGCCGCCATCTTCCCAGAAGTCCAAAGAGCATTTATATAGATAGTAAAATTGTAGAGCTATAGCATTTCAATGAGATCATATTAGGTGGTAACCGATTCTTCTCCATGCCTACCGAGGATAAAGAAATGTGTTATCATCTGCTGCGAAAAGAATTGGAGTGAGTTTCAAGTAACAGTAGGATGGGGTGCTTGGATGATGGTGTAATGCCAGTGAGAGAGCACCCCTGACTCAGACCAGGTATATGTGGTGTACTGGGAACCAGTTTTCTGGGAGGAAAATGCTTTGATTTGTACTGTTTTCCTCTCTAGTGGACACACTCCCACTTTGGCCAATCTCATGCCACCATCCTGTCATTACAGAATGCAAAGTGGGTAGGGGACGTGAAGAATTGGCTGTCACTAACCAGTGCCAGCTGGGTCCATCTCACACAGCCCATCACAAAGCAGTCCTAGAGAGAAATTAAGTACAGGGAACAATGGCAACACTACATAAACTCTTTTAACCACCTGAAAATGTATACCAAATGCCAGTATAGTGCTCAGGTTTGTAGACCTAGGCTGGGTTTCTCTGAATGTCCATATGAATCACCTGTAGATCTTGTTAAAATGCAGATTCAGGTTCAGCTGGCATTTAGGGGATGACCAGAGTTTTGGCCTTTTTAACAAGCTCCCAGGGGAGGCTGCTGATGCTGGCCCATGGACCACACTTTGAAAACCTCAGCCTAGAGTCAGAGCCCATTGACTTCCTTCTTCCCTTTCCCTTCAACACTAACCAAAGCCTCAAAACTTATTATTCCAAAACATGAGAAAAACTCTCCTGGTATTTGGCCAACCAGTTCTCTTGTGTTCTCCCTCAGGAATGGAGTAAATGGAATAGAAAGAAAGACTTCATTTGCCTAGAGATCAAAATGAAAGAGCAATTCCCTGCCATTGGGAGTGATTCGAAATGGAAATCAGTAACAAAAGCTGACTCGAATCTGCTTTGTGAGGGGTGATTACATATGTGATCAGTAGATTGCCCATCACAAACATGATAAATCAGTTGCTTATACACATCACAGGGGATTTGGGGGGACCAGGGACACTGATTGAAATTAGGGGCTATGCCTAATGTTCCTCTCTTAGATTTACCACTTTTGGGTTTCTAAAACATCTTTGAAGAGTGAGAACTGACTTTTGGGACCAAGAAAACCAGTCTTGTTAGTGAAATAAATCTTTCCTCCTGTTGTCTGAGCAGTAGAGTGTTTTTGAGGGTTTATGGGCTTTATTAAGCATTGCGCTAGATGTGTTTCATCTGCTTTTTCTCCAAATCTCCCACTGTCATGCAGAGTGGGTATTACTGTCCCCATTCACAACTGAGAAATTGAGGTACAGTGAGTTGATATAATGTTTCCAGTGCCAAAGAATTTAAACCCAAGTCTGTTTCTGCATTTTTTGTTTATTTTTTTAGCTGCTTCTTATCTATAACCTTTTGAGAATGAGGATTATGCCTTCTTTCTTTTATTTCATCATTGAAAACTCAGGTGTGTGTGTGTGTGTGTGTGTGTGTGTGTGTGTGTGTGTGTGTGTGCAGCGCACATGTGCATGAATGTGTTTATATACAGAAAAGTCTATACACAATGCTTGGCTTTGGGTGGCCCTTGGAGACTGATACCTGGTAACAGGTCAATGTGTTACAAACAATTCCAATACTTTTAAAATAATTATTGCATGTAATTTTCAATATGCAACCAATAGAATCCGCTAATGATATAAAAGAAAATGTGTTTGTGGTGTGGTATGAGAACACCCCTAGACCACTCAAGGACAAACCAACAAACCCAACCACAGACTGGAGTTGGAAAAGCTTTGTACATGGCAATGGGCACAGGCCTGAAAGACATTTAAAAAGCCTAGCAAGTGCCTTGACCTATGAAAAGTCTAAGTCAAGCCAGGTTTGAGATGCCCTTCTCAGATCCCCACCCCTCCTCAGACCCCAGGGGTGTGGGTTCAGCTCAGGCAAGACCTGGATGATTTTCTGCAGCCCAAGGGTAATTCCGCTCCCTAGAGAATCTCAGGAGACTTCAGGAGAGGGAGTCAATTTCCCATACTTGAAAGGGAGAATTTCAGTTCCACAGCCACCAACAGTCTTCCTGAAAACATTTTACCTGCTCCCTTGAAAACATAACACTAGTATTAAAAGTTATGGACTGTGGCTGCCTGAGGGGTAAAAGGTACATACATACCTTTTGAAATGAGAGTCAGCTCTATCATCCTGTGACCTTTGTAAGTGTGCCAGACACTGTTGATGTGGGCCCACTTACTGCTCCCCTCTCCCTTCCTGGCAAAGCCAGCCTCCAATGACAATGGCTAAAATGCCATGTACCCAGTTGCATAGTAGCCCTTATGGCTGTAGGTGGCCCTGGGTTCCATTTCTGCCAAATTAGATTTAAGGGGAAGTGTGTCAGGGAATTTGTAATAAAATCTTCTTTTCTGATGAAAGGGATGTTGCAGCAAATGAGGTCTTAGCTCACCTTTTATTTTGTATGTGGTCTTGGTGGTATAAACAAGTGATGTCTGGAACTACAACAGCCATCTCACAGCCATGAAACAACAAGCCCAAAGGTTGTGAGACAGCATGTCAAGGATGGAGGTGTGGAAAGATGGATAAAGCCAGGGTCCTGGATGCATCATTATTCTCCTGATCAACCCTGGGACCCAGGCGGCTGGACTCCTTGTTCTGGGTGATGACTTGAAGTGTTTTTGGTTTAAGTCTTTGTTAGGTATTCTGTTACTTGAGGTTCAAAGCAACCTAAGTGATATATAAGCTGCATAATGTCTCTACACCCAAGTTTTCTGTAAAAAGTGAGGCTAGTAGCACCGCCAAGAAGAGTTGGGTATAATTAGATCATTTGATCTACATAGGACACCTGACATGCTGCCTCAGAGTGGGTACTTAGTACATTTTAGTTAAACATGGAGAAAAATTGGGAGCATGAAGTGCTGCTGTTGGCTGGATTTGAAAATTGATACAGCTATTTGATGAGCCTTCTAGTATATAGAATGAATAGGACAATGATTTTTTCACATTGCTTTGTGTTATTTTATTTATAAATATTATGTGTACATGTGCATTTATTTTTGTATATGACTTACATTTATATGTATTTTTTCTCCCAACATCTTTTTACAGTGCTTTGTTAGGGGGCAAACTATTTTCCCCTTTCTTTGGGGAAGGAGGTTTATCATGGTAGAGTTTAAAGGCTTAGAAAACAGTCTGCTTCTAACAGGTCTCCATTAAGAACTGTGTCTACATCTTTCTAGGCTGGTGTAAGCCCCATCATAGCAGATTTTCGTTGTAACATTTTCAAAAATATTTATAAGCGTCAGCAGGCCACAAACTTTATCCGAACCTTGGGCCTGATGCTCACTGATCTAATAGGAAAATATTGTGAAATCTATTTTCCTCTCAGATGGGGGAAATGTGCTCATAGGGAAAGCTGCCTCTCCTTTGTTTCCCTTTTCTTTGTCCCTTCAGAATGGGCTGCTCTTGTAGACTCTTGGGTGCTTGCTGAAACTGGCTTTATTTTTCTGCTTCTGAGAAAGCAATCAACTTGTCTATGAAAATCATCTTCCATTGTCAGACCAACAATGGCTCTTGCAGCCTCCTCTCTGTCTTCAAGTGGAATTCAAAAGGCTACGGTCTCTTCCAATTCCAAAGGGGCAGAAAGCAGTGGAAGTTTTGCTCCTAAAGTGCCTGAGTGAAGTACTCCTGGTCTGCCACAAAATGGCCCTTCTTCACAAAATGGAAAGTTTTCAAGACGGGTAGAATTGACAATTTCCTATAATTTCCTCTTACCTGTTTTTTTGCAGTATACTGCACATCAAGATGCAGAAGCCCATTTCTTTGGGAAAAGTGGCTGGGCTGCTGATCTGGCATGGCTGGTGCTGGACTGGGGAACAGCGCCTCATTACACATACACATATTTGCCATGCAGATTGAGGTCATATGAGTGTGACATCTCACTAAATTCAGAACCCAAATATTGTTCAAAATGTAGCTTTCGCAAGTGTGAACTCCTGGAGGTGGAGACTCAATACTTACGTTCCAGAACATTCTGTCTAGCAAAGTCACTTTCAAGCATGTCAGTGAAGCATGATTCTTAAGAGCATTCATTTTACACTAAGATGACCTGAATGTGAATCTTGCTTTTGTCATTTACTAGTTAGATGTCCCTGGGGCAAGTTCTTTCATGTCAGTTCTGCCATTTGTAAAAATGAGGTTTTTTACAAAACCTACCTTATAGTCATGTCTGTAACGATGAGGTGAGGCAGTGGATTAAAACCACATGGCACAGAAATCAGTATCTGTTATGTATTATTTTCACAAATTCTTTATAATCTCCTTACAAGTCATTTCTTCAACAAATAGTTCTTAAGTGGCCTATTATATGCCAGGAACTGTTTTTATACCAGGAAAGATCCCCTTCTTGCTGATGTTTAAAACACTGTATTCCCCTTGAAAGACGCATGGCTTACAAGTGCCATCTCCTCCAGGTAGCTGCTGTTTTATCAGCAGTGTCCTACAGAAAGCACTGCCTTGGTTGAAGAAGGCAGTCCATCCCCTGCCAGCAAGTAAAATCCCTTCTCGCGCAGTTTTTGTGCTCTGTAACCAACCCTTGCTTGAAAGAGCATTTTAAACCGTGCAGAGAGTCCTTGGAGCACAGGTCTTGCTGAATTTTCACCTAACAGGCTTCACAGAGTGAAGCGCAATGCCCAGCCTAAGAATTGCTTTGATTTGCTAGATGCATTAGATCCCCTTTCTGGTGCAATGCCTTGCGTTTGCCTGGTGGCTCCCGGGCAAGTATGTAACTAGAGACAAGGAAAATGGATGAAACAACGTGCAAAGGATATTTGGGAGTGGGAGTATAAAGGAAGATGATGTTAGCTCTGTTTCTTCAGATACTATGTTTTTTTCCTTACCATGACCTGCCTGTTCAAAGTCATTTCCAGCACTGCAGAGGAAGAAAGTAAGATGAAGCATTTAAATCCTTCTCTTGGAGAAATGACCCCACGAAGGTAGGCAAGATACCACTCTTGTGGTCTGAGGAGCCATAGGTCTTCTGGCCGTTCCACTGCACCAGAGGGGAAAATGGTGGTGGTGGGGGGCAGGAATACTTCTTTACCCAGAGCTTGTGTGAACCAGGCCTTAGCTAAGTGCTGTACAAATATAACCCTACTTAATTTTTTTGGGGGTGTGGGAGGGGTGTAAGGGTTCAGCTGATTGCCAGGGGGAGTTCAAGGTCTGAAAAATGTAAATCTTCCAGGGGCATTGAGATTTTAATACCATACGAATCTGTCTATATTATACCCATGTTTTTGACTCTTCTAGTCAGTGTAATGGTTACAAATGAGTGCTCTGGGACCAGACTTACAGATTTAAACTCAGTTCAGCTACTTTCTAGTTGAGTGGCCTAGGGCAAGTGACTTAACATCTCTGGGCTTTCGTTTCCTGGTCTGTAAAGTGTGAGCAATAATAGTTACCATTTCTTGAAATTCTGTGGATTAAATGAGTTATTATATGTAGTATATGGCCTGGCACAAAAAAAAATCCATTGTTTTTATTGATTTTCTATGATTTCTTCTTCATGGAAAAACATATTCTTTGCGTTCAGTCCTTTCCTCACCCTTTTCTACAATGTACTCAAAATTCCTGATCTATAAAAATATAATAATACCTACCTCTTATGATTACTTTAATGATTTACTGACTTAAGGCATTTAAAGTATTACCCTATATATGTCTGTTCATAAATACTGTCAATAAATGAGTTTGGACTTCTCTTGATAGCATAGTTTAGAAGCTTTTTCTAAGATTTTGGTTTATTGTTAATTTGTGGGTGCCAAATGGAGTGTATTCATTAATAGATCGATTTTTAGATCTCAAATGTATTGTTTCTTGCATAAGTGTAATAAAGTATAATAAAGAACTGTTTAAGGCATTCTACACAGTAAAAGGATTTTCTAATCCTTGGAAGCTTATGATTTAATGTGCATTTGGATTCAAGCAAGTTCAACTACTCACTATTAATTGAGTATCTGTGAAGGTCATAGCAGTGTGCTGGGTGGCGGAGGGGGAGAGTTACTCCTGATCCCAGGGAGCTTTCCAGCTACCTGGGCAGGCAAAGCACACATGAAACTGGAACATAAGAGCAGAAGGTGGGTTCCATCCGATCCCCGAGTCCCCGCAGCTCAGAGGTGGTGGAAATCAATATGGGAAGATGTCAGGGGCAGCACTGGGGTTTCAGATGAGTCTTGAAGGATGGTAAGGATTTAATCAGGCCGAAGGAAGAGAGGACAGGGCATCCAGGCTGAGGAAGAGGATAAGCCAGTGCTGGATTTGGCAATGTGTGAGATGGAGTGGCTAAAAGTAGAGCATCCTGAAGGATGGCCACTGTAGTTACCTGGGTGTGTCTGTGGGAGGTTAGCATTTAGAAAACACATTTGGAATAAAAGATAGCTAGAAATTGGAGACTGAGAGGACAAAAGTGATAGAATGAAACAGATGGGGTCAAAACCTGAGGGAGGGTGAAGAGTTAGAGCCTTGCTCACTGAGACAATGGCAGTGGTGAGGCATCTAAGTGAGCTTCTGAGATTCTGCTGTGAGTGGGAGGAAGTTTTAGTGCTGCTTTGTTGAAGGCATTTAGAGGAAGAACTGGCTTGTGGAGAGGGTAAGTAAGTGACGATGAATTTATGTTTCAAGGTCTTTACGTTGAACTGAACTGCAAGTGGAGATGGTGATGCCCGACATCTACAGCCCCTGCCTTACCCCTGTGGGCCCCGCACTAAAGCCTCACCTCATTTCACACTTGTGCATGATTTTGTTGTTTGTTTGGTAAGACATTGGTTGATTTTAAGTATAGCTCTTGTAAATATAAACTTTTCTGTTTTCAGAGCTGTTTAAAATAAAATCCCTATGAGAACCTACTTTTCATCCCCTTTACAGAGGAGATAAACTAAGTTATAAGCAAGTTAAATAATTTGTCCAAGGGAACAGCTGGGAAGCAGCAGAGCTGGGATATAGGCAGTTTGTCTCCAGGGTTTACACTTCTACCCACTCTTCAGGACTCAGTCACAAAAGAGGCTGAGAATTCTCTACGATTATATGACTCTCCCACCATCTGAAAGCAGAAGACCCTTCCCTACCCACTCCTACCCGCCTCCCCAGCAAATACAGAGTTGTGAGCAAGCAAATTAATAACCCAACACTTGTATAAAAATATTTCAAAAGTCTGGAAAAAAATTAGATGCTCAAAACAAGAGACTAGCAGCTCCAGGAAATACCCTCTATGGCCTCACTAGGTCAACAGACTATATTGCTACAACTGTGCATGACTTGTCAAGAGCAAGCAACATGCAAGAAGCAGGGTCCATCAAGATGAACATGATGGGAAATAAACTTCCTGCTACTTAATTCAAGTTCCCTTCCTGCCTCTCTGTCTTAAGTTCTAGTCATTTCTCACCTGGACTATTGTTGGTACCTTAGCAAGCCCTTTCTGTTCATCTGTTATGCTTTTGCTGTCTATTCAAAACATAGAAACACATTTTTTTCCCCTAACAGCTGTAATTCTCCAACCACCTTTTGCTCAGGCAATTATACCAGTTTTCTGTTTCATCAGAGAATTCAATTTAAAATTTTAGTGGCAGTGGTTAAAATACTTACTTCATACATAACTTCAAGTTTGTATGGTTTTAATTCACATTTATGTTTCTGTTCACACTTTGCATTCTCTAATTGATTTATTTGTTAGCTCTGCCATCTGTAGATTTTAAGCACTGAGCTTCTGCAAATGACTTTTCTTCCCTCTCCCAAAGCTGTTTTGAAGGTTATTTCCCTCACCTTATTGCAGTTAAAGCTGTGCCATGCTCTCATCTTCCGGAGTTGAACATTTTTATAGTGCTGCTTGCTTGTATCTTTATCTTAAGTTAGATTGGTACAATCCTGGGCATGCACAGCAATAACTTTTAACCGTAGAGATACTCTGTGTGTGTGATGTTCCAGGGGAAGGTTGAGCCCTGTGATCTACTCTATAGGTGCCACTAAAATCTAAGTCTCAGTGGAATAAAAGCAGTTTTGTTGGTTCCTTGGGTTGATTGGTGACCATCTAATTTGTGAATGTGAGAAGTTCTCTCTGACTAGCCTAGAGTTTGTGTGTATGAACATCTCTCTTCTAGCTTACATTCCACAGCCTCTGAGTGACAGGTCCTTTCCATCTTGGCATACTCACATCCTAGTCTGGTGCCTGGAGGCTCTTGTTGGTGGTCAATAAATGGCTCTTTGTTAAGTAAATTATAAATCCAGGTTAGTTATTGTATCAGTCTAAAAGAAGGATCAGCGTGGAACAGGGAATGAAGAAAAATAAATGTCTTCTTTTTGACTTCACCTCTTTAATGTCTGGAAGTATTGTGACCTATAAGGATGGAAGGCCACGTGTCAGTCCCCTTCTTTCCCTTTGCCCATGAAAGTTGTTGACTATGGCATTATCTCTTCAATTCTCCCTAACTGGTATGATTGTGGATTATGAGAGTGAGGGTTCTTTGCCTCTGACACCCAAGAATGTAGTTGGTCCAGTATCCTTAAAAAAAGTACATTTGTGTATAGGTGAATTTTAGGATTTTTGTTCTCTTAGAGTTCCTTGCTCCAAATATTTATTACTAGAAAAATAAGTTCCTCAAGGTTATTTCCATACCTATAAATCTATATAGAGCAATTGGTGATCTTGGGATCCTGTGTTGTGGAAGAATAAGACCTCAAAGTACAGAGAAAATACAGGTAGGTTTACATTTTCATTGCAAATTTTCTAGCTCTTTATGAAATGGAAATTACCTATTGATAACAGTAAGAAGTTTCAAAGAAATGTATGAATCATCAGTGCATTCATACATTTATTGATATACATGCATTAGTGCACAATTCAACCCTATATACAAATGTTAACTTAAAAAATATATATGAGATCTAATTCTTTAAGTTAAAAAGAAAAATGCAAAGGAACTCAAGACTGCTACCATGTTAAAAAGAATATGTATATCTAGAATACCTTTCAATTTAGGCTTAAAGAAAACAGCCCTTGGTCCATGAGTATGTTAAAGGAATAGAAAAAAAATTTAAGGCATATGGTTATGTTGGGCAGATTTAAGAACACTCAGAGTAACAAATTCTTTGAGTTTTAGGACAAGCATACATTTTAGTTTAAGGCTAAGACTCTTCTATCTAGCTTAAACTTCCTGGGAATTTAAGGGAGGAAAATGAATTACTGAAACTGGAACTACATCAAAATGTCAAGTTATCACATTTTGGCTTGTAATGGTGCCAGGGGATCTAAAGTCTGAATGATCAGGGCCTAAGATTTCCAAATCATTTTAAAGATAATTTTATTACCAGGATGCTGGATTTTTCATTACATTTTTTTTTCCTAGTTCTTTCCTATCTGTGCTTTATCCCAGGCCAGGCTGAGACCTAACAAGATTGCATGACAACTAAATGAAACAGCTGCAAAAAAAAAGTTGCAAAGAAAAGTGTCACTATGGAAGTCTACAAATTCAGAAAAAAATTAAGATTAAAAATGTTCTCATGGCAGTCAATAATATATTTTATTTTCTGTAACTTTCTTGGGCTTTTGAGAGTTGAATAATTCGTATCATCTGAGATAATATAACCAAAGAAGTGCATCAGTGGACCGTGGTTGCCACTGTTTGTTTTTCTTGCAAATTTTCCTGGTTCCTTTTTTCTGATATTTATTCCGTGGAGTAACTTTTCTGTGACCCCCACACGGAATTCCTGGCTAGAGATGGGCTTATGACCTGGGTCATAGTACTAATAGTAGTCTAATAGTGTCATCTTAATACACAAAATGCATAGCATTTGGTTCAAAGATTGGTTGTATGACCCGGGCTGTGCTAATTAGGATCCATTTCAATTCTCAGTTTAGAGTGATAGAAGCAGCCTAGCCTCTGGGGTCAGGGTACAGAAAAGATGTTAAGGTAAGCCAGTGGAAGGCTATCTCTCTCACCATTTGGAGAGAGCCTGCCGTCAGTAAGAGAATGGAGCAAAGACAGAGTACAGTTAGGGATGGGCATGGAGAAACCTGGGCATTCTATCTTGGTTCTAAATCCTGAAGCCTTGGTTCCTGGAGTTTTGATTCTGTGATCTCTGCTCTAGCATTCTTACAAATGAAACCCCTTTTGGGCTGAAGCCATGTTGAATTGGATTTCTATTTGCAACTAAATTTCTAACACAGAATAAAGATCTAATCCCACTTATTTTTCAGAGAAAAAACAGAGATTAACTTGTCCAATGCCACACATCACGACTGAGTTGCCTTCCTGGCTTCCATTTACTGGCATGTTCTCCCTCAAGAAACAGCTGAAAGTATGGTAGTGCGGTCTGTGTGTTTAATAGTCACCAACATATTCAGAGTTGGTCCCAAGTAGACGTGTGAGCGACTGGGGATAGGTCAGCATCAGTTCTGAGGGCTACAAACACACGCTCCCAGAACTTGGGGCTACAGCTCTGTAGCTGAGTACTACTTCATTGATTATTGCTCCACAGTAGAGATTCTCTATAGAACCAAGGCCCAAAAGATGGAATTTCCACATTCCCTCTAAGAGCTGAATTTATGGTCCCTTGAATAATCTAAGGAGTTGAGTATGATAATTAAAACAACAACAAAAAAAACCATTCAGTTAAAATAACTGCTTTAAAAGTTGTCAACACCAAAACAATAAATTTGAAATAGTAACCAGCAATCTATCATGCAAAGGACATAGTAGTGAACACCTGTAGAAACCCTGCATGTTCAATTGGTGATAGGTATATAAACTATAATACCCGTCGTACTACAAACTACTGGGTAGATTGAATTATTGGTCCTAATTCTTCTCCCTGTCATAGCTTCATATACCCTTACCTTCTGCCTATAACTGCAGTGCTTCCCACTGTGGGCAGGGGCAACTCCCTGTCCGACTAACATTGGGCTTGTTCTGATGAATGAACAGATAGACGGTCTAAAAACACCCACATGGTTTCTTGTCTTCTTGTGCCATCTGCTACTTGTTACAGGTGGAAATCTGCGTAACTTAAAATGAAGCGTTACCTATTTTTTAAATAGGCAATATTTGCATATGTTATAAAATTCCAAAGATACAAAGGTTGTACAATGAAAAGTAAGTGTCTTCTCTATCCTCACCTTCAGCAACCCAGGTCCCCTCCCCAGAGGAAGCAGGTTGTCCGTTTCTTGTATACCCTTTCAGAGAAGTTTTATACATATACCAGAGGTATTTATCATTGCAATACAGCAGTATTTATCATTGAGTCAAAACCAAGGCCGCATGGTAGGGGTTTCTGGATCAGGCTGGATAGGCCCTTCCTAAGAGGAATCTCTCTTATTTGAGGGTATGTAGTTAATAATCTGAGAGGCCAGCTCTTGAGGCAGGAAGTCTCCATAAATGACTTACTGCAGACTTATCAGTCTACAGAAGAACTGGCCACACAGAACTAGAGCTCACTGAAGACTGTTCAAGGTGGACCTAAGTTGTGGGTGCATCTGGGAAGTCACATGGGCACTGCTTTCTGGCCTAAAGCACGTAGCAAACAAGTGCACAGTTGTGACCAGTTTGTGCCATCCTCAAGTTATTTGTTTTCTTTCAGAGATAGATCATTCCCATTAAGACCAAATGCTTGAAGGGCATGATACAAGTAATTTTCATCTATTTACGGCAGTATACAAATGAACTCTTTTCTCATTTTAACTTGTTTGGGACACACACTAAATTTTAAAGTTGAGCTGAAATGGTAACTTACATGTTTTATTGTGCCACAGCTTGACTGTACTTGATATTTTCATCTGCAAAAGATTATTTAAAACTTTACCTTTTCTAAGAGGACAATGAAATAAGCATAACAACCATTGATCAAATTAAAAAATTTATTTCCAAAACTTATTTAGCTTTTAAAAAACATTCAATTCATGAAGATTAACCAAAACACAAACTCTATCAAAGCTTGTTACAGTAATCTTTCACAGAATAGCTTTAAAAAAACTGCCAATGAACACTTAAAGGCAAAACGACAATGTAAAAATAGGAACTTTAATTCTAGTGACTAGAATAAAGGCAGATAAATAATCTTCAAAGGGGAAAAATATTTAAGAGAAGAAAAATGGTACAACATGTGTAAAGCAGGAAATTTAAATATCAGTTTAGTTCCTCATTGCCAACATGGCATTTATATCCCAGATGAGATTTCGTAATTGATCCATAATTTGCTTCAGCTGTTGATTTTTCTGTTTGAGTTTCTGTAGAAACAAAAGAATTTATCAGAAATGTTTCATGAATTATAGGCCATGAAGTTAGAAGATTAAAATGTCATAATTTTGAGCTCTAATGATCCAGACAGAAATTACGCTAAATATGTCCTTAAGGCAGAGGGTCTCAATCCTTTTCTGGCCACATAAATTCACTGAAAGGCAAACTGAATTGTCATTCAGCCTGCACAATCCTATGGCTCCAGCCCCACCTTTTTTTACTCCTCCACTTCCACTATCAAGGAAAATGAGCTAAATATTTAATTGTTACTGAACCCAACTATATAGGTTTTCCCAAAGTTAATGTAACATAATGGTCAAGAGCACACTCTACAGCCAGATTATCTGAGTTTATACTCAGCCTCTTCACTAACTAAATATAGGATGCTGGCCAAATTGTTTACCCTCTCTGTGCCTCAGTTTCCCCATCAGAAAAATGGGGATAGCAACTGAACCTACCTCAAAAGTGTTGTCATGAAGATTGAAGATTTGATTCATGTAGTGTTAGAACTGTGTCTGGCATACAAGCAAGCATTCAACAAATGCTACTGGTAGGCAAAGAACATAAATCGTCAATATAGAAAAGGAAATATTTTTGTTTGCGGTCTATAAAAGTTGGTGGTGAGCAAAGAGTAAGAGGAAGATAAATTTGGTAGTGGGTAATGGGGACCCATTAAAAAGGAGAATAAATATGATTTAACTGCAATGAAAAGGGTTAATTAAGTGTGTGGGATGGATTCTCCTAAATAATTTCAATGGTGACAAATCTATGTCCATGGAAAAGAAGGAAGAGGAAGGATTTCAACTTTACAAACAATTGAAAACCACTCAAAAGCCCAAACTGGTAAAATAAGCCCAGTGATCACATTTTCAGTATAAATAAAGTAACTAGAAGTAATAAAATTAAATTCTTTGTAGTTAAAAATGGACTTCAAAGTAAGTATCAGAACAGAAGTTATAGATGGTTCCCACAATGTTTGCATTACTGAATAAATGCATAGCTTTCTAACAGGACTGCTTTTGAAGAATACTCATTTGGAACTATAAATTCTGATATAAATGTTTAAAAAAATAACCTCATTAATTCTTAAAAAGAGAACGAAAAATGTAGGATACTTTCAAGGTAATAGTCAACTCTAGGGAATAGTAAATATTTTTAAGTATAATATAGGGCACTTGAATAGTTTCTCTCAAAGATGCCACAAAGTTTTAAATTAAAAAAAAGCACCCAAGTTAATACCTAGAGCCAAACATGAAACTATCAAAAGCAAACCTGACAGGTCTATTAGTGGTTAAACTATAAATTTTCATGACACGATACAGGATTTAATATATACAGTCTTGCCAGTGATTGATTTTAACAGTGGTTGACAGCTGCTATTAGCAAAATCCATCAGCTGTGCCAAATTTGTTACATTAACAGGTGAAGGTGTAAGTAGAACAGATACTTAAAAAATATGTTTATGCTGTGTCATATCGTGTAACTTAATATTCATACAGAGGCTGTGACAACTGGTCAAAAATGATCTAGTTTCTAAATGCATGGATTCAGTTACATGTCAACTCTGCAAATATCCACATACTCTTCTGATTTCATTTTACAATCAATGGAATAGTTTTAAGCAAAACAGAACTCATTCTAATGTCCTTAAAAATATAGTCTCAAACACATGTTCATCCTTTATTTTGGTTAGTAGGATTTATGAATTCAGAATATATTAAGAGAAAATGTAAAGTATTTAAATAAGCCAAAAATCTGACTCCTGAAACTAGACCATTCTGATTTACATCAAATATTGATGACAAATTTTGTGCCCCAAAGTTTCATGGCACTATGATAGGCACTGGAGGTATATGTATGTTGTTAGAAACGAGACAGGCCATGTAGACTAAATAGTAAGCACACCGTCAATGTCATTTGTACAATTTCAAGTACCAAAACAATAATATGTTGAAAATGACTGAGTGAAGGTCATCAGAGGGTATATTAAGCCACTTATTTTATGTAGCTTATTAAGAATAAAAAGAAAATACACATTGTAATAAAATTCTATTTTTAATCAAACCTCAAGAATATAATTTTATTACTGATTATACAAGACCCATATAGAAACTTATTTAATACAAGCAAATGCCAGTGTATTAAAAATATGGGCCAATATTTTTGTTCCTGTAAATAATCTATCAAAACATGAAATGGGTGCTGCTTTGTTTCCCTTAGAGATTTATGTCCTCAGAAAAGAAATGTCTACTTATGTAAAAATGTGCATGGTGGCAGACAATGAATGTATGTGACTGATTGACAGCAGTCACTCCTGCACTTAGAACAATGCGTGGCACAGAACAGGTACCCATAAACCTCACTATTTCAATATTCAAAGGAAAAATTAAAAAGCCAAGTCAGAAAGCT
This sequence comes from Smutsia gigantea, assembly GCA_032199065.1. Taxonomy (NCBI): domain Eukaryota; kingdom Metazoa; phylum Chordata; class Mammalia; order Pholidota; family Manidae; genus Smutsia; species Smutsia gigantea. The sequence continues at coordinate 5,239 of JAVSCE010014648.1, read as the reverse complement.
TCTCGAATTACTAGGAGAAAAAAATTGCCTAGCTATCATTTTGAAGCTTTTTTTTTCCAGTTAAATATGTTGGTATTAAAAAAAAAGACATAGCTGTTATTAAAATAATTTTAATATTCTATATAAAATTACTTTGATGTTTTATTTAGCTTGCTGTGAACCTTAAAACTACCCCCATCTAATAACTATTGTTTAAAAATTTGCATAACAGGAAATAACTGATTAAAATAGTAGACAAAAGGAATATAAAAATTTAACTTTATGAATAGGTATTTATAAGTAGCTGAAAAACTAAAATCAGTGAATTCAAACTTTGTTTTTTAATAGTATCTATGTGATTATATAATTAGAGCAACATTTTACCATCTGTTTAGGTGGCTATTTAAAATAAATATAGTTTTCACAGAAACGCTCTCAAGTATGTGTTCCATTAAGGCAGAAAAATGTCAGTTGGCCATGAGCTTACTCTGTTTTAAAAATGTTCAATTACGTATTTTAATCTTATATTCTAGAAGGTAGGTACAAAATTTTAATAAGTGGAGGAAAATAATAAAATATCTTAGTGGCACTTCAGCAGTCAGAATAATGTCAGTTCGTATTTAGTCGGAATTAAATTCAATTCACATTTATGATGTTTTATTTAAGTAATGAGTTAAAAATCTTTTTGGGTCAAAAATCCACTTTGCTTAGTTTTTAGCTATTCTCTTCTGCATTCTTTTTTTTGGGGGATTTCAATTTGAGCCAAATCTTATTCCCCCTCCCCCCCCCTTTTTTAACTGCTGTTTACCACCTAATTCTCTAGTCTTGTCTCAAAATAGAGTAACAATTCCCAGGAAGAGAGTGCTATAAGGCCATTAAATGAGTACTTTCCATGCCACTCAAGAGAAGATACTTTCCCTCTGAATTCTCTTTTAAAAATATAATCATCATAAAAATATATGGTTAAGCTCTTAAACCTGTTTAATTTAAAACATCTGAACAGATACTTTCTTTGTAAAATCTTTCAGTTCAATATCATGTTAACTAAGACAAGTGTCACCCCAAAGTTAGAATCACTTATAACAGCAATTTCAACAGATTCAAATGATTTAATCAAAGGAAGAGTTCTCAAATGCCTGAAGTATGAATGGGAACACAAAGTCTGAACTATAGGCCTTTATTTCATAAGCAGATAAACCTTCAAAAATACTACGTATCTATTTTGTGTACTGAAATAAACCTATTGCAGAAGAACACTATGGAATAAATACATTTGCTTATCTGTTTTTCTCAAAGCCCTAATAAAATGGCCGGAGAGAAATAAAAAACCTATAAACTCAAGTGGAGAAAAATGGTGAGAAAGACAACAGTAGATGCAAAGTATAAATTTTAAGATGAAGTGTAGAAAGGGAGAGGTAAATGACTTGGGAGGAAACTACAACCCAGGCAGATGCAGGAAGGATGCCCCTGAGAACAGCACTAATCCTGACAGACACAGTCTCAAAGGCACCAGGTGTGGCCCGGGGATGAAAACTGAAGGAACAGCATCAAGAGCGACAGAACCCAGCAAGAACCCTAGGTGGTCACTCCCTCCTCATGAACAAGTGACAGGACCCTTTCCCTGTGCCCTACCCCGCCTCTCAGAGAACAGATCTGTTTCCTGTGAAACTGAACCAGAATAGCTGCAGATTCAGTGCCACCAGCAGAGGAGAAGGCAAGAAGAAAGAATATGTAGGGCACTGGAAGATTTTTCCTTGAAGAAACTGAATAACACTAAAGAAGAAAACCTTAGAAAATGATAGCTGGGAGTCCCCCAAAGTAAAAAAGCAAACTTGTTTCCCAATCTTGTTATGATGAAGCAAACTCACAAAGCCTATGATTAGCTCTCTGGTGCCCTATTCTTAACTATAAATGGTTCATGTTTAAGCATCAGATGCTCACCAGATCTTAAATCTCTATCTGGCAAGACATCAAAACAAAAAAGATAGGAATTGGCAAACTATGGCACATGACCTGTTTTTGTAAGGCCCATGAGCTAAGGATGTTTTTTACACAGCAACTAAGACCATATGTGTCCTACAAAGCCTAAAATATTTACTATCTAGCCCTTTAAAGTTTGCCAAACTCTATATGAGAAGATTATGGAAAAATACTTTCAAATATCTGAAGGAAATGAATTTACAACATAGAATTTTATAACCAGCCAAACTATGAACTGGACAGCTATGTGAAGTATAAAAAGTTAAGTCCCTGCATTCCTTCTGAAGAAAACACTGATGTATGTACCTTACCAGTGATGGAGTAAACCAAGAAAGAGGAAGCCAGATCGAGGAAACAGTAAAGCCAACGGAAGAGGTGAAGGAAAGCCCCAGGACAGTGGATGAACAACAGGCATAAAGAGCCTTCAATCCAGACCTCAAGAAGATGGAAGACTGTGGTAATTTTGATTCTGTGGAAACTTGGAAAACAGTACTGAGATGCTAGCACAAATGCATAAAGATTATCCAGATTTTTTTAAACTATGCAAATTCTTAACTCTAGGAAAAAAAATTTTCAACCAAGAAAATGTAACCCTAGTTTACTATGTGGCTTAGCAATAAACAATATTTATGTGCCATAAAAATATGAATACTGAATATTTTTTTAACCCCAATTATGATAAAACTGCATTGAAAGGTTACGGGGAGGAAACTAGGAGAAAGAGAAACTGGAAGAGAGTTAAATCCTCATGTGGAGAAAGAAATTCTTTTACATATCATATACTTTGTATCAATTACATCATTTAAAATTCACAAAGTTCCAGGTCAATAGCTAGTATTTTTTTGATTACACACTGACAAAGTACTACTAAATTCTGATTATATGAAAGGTTTTAAAAAAATTAAAAAATAACATTTCTAAGCCATCAAATTGGAAAAAAAGAATTTAAAGAAATGAAAAGTGAAATGAAATATATATTTAGAAAAATTATATCTTTCTGAATTCATAATTCCGCCCCTAAAAAAAATCATGAAATCTTCTGTGGTAGAGAACAAACTATATTTATGTCACATGTAGTACTCTGAAATCAGTTTTCATTAGAGTGATGTTCTATTTATATATGCATTTCATTGTATTCAGTAAAAAATACATTAGAGAGAAAAATTATAGAAAACAGCTATTGTGAATTAATACATGGGCTATCAACAGAAATATATAACATTTCTTAACAAATGAATGCCTCGTATCTCTGGACTACCAAACACCGTTTCTTTTTAAAGATCTAGATTAAAAGTTCTCAAAGCCCTCCTCATTCCCTACCAATTTCCTACTATAGGTTCTTTATGCTCATTCATTACTGACAAATTTGCTGGGACTATTTTTCTTTTTACTTTTCTAAAAAAAGTTAAAATTTTTTATTTCATAAAACCTATCCATCTTTTTCCTTTCCCCCAAGTTTTGTTATACATTGTTTCTTTTAATTTTTCAAATATTTTGTTTTACAGATCTTATTTTCAGCTCTGAAATTCACTTTGACATGTGGTATAACATAAAAGCTAGCTTTAATTTCCCCCCAGTTTCTATTTTTAAAGACTAATTTTTTTACACAATCCCTCTATGTCATATTAAACTATCAGATAAAATAGACTTTTTCTGGCTATTATTTTACAAATCTATTCTTGTGCTAGTATTTCATAATTATTGTTTGTATAAGATGCTTCATGTAATTTTTGAAGCAGAGTTTTATTACTCTTCTGAGAATTTTGTTGATATAGTATGTTCTCAAAAAAACCCTCTTAATTTGGATTTGTCTTTTGATTGGCATTGCACTAAAATATTATTTTTGTGTGCCCTCAAGACAACCAATATGTGGATTTGGATTGGTACTACATTAAAACTATGAAATATTCAAGACTGATATTTTTAGAATATTGCCCACAGAAGAACTTTATATGCCCTTTCAATTATTCAAACTTATTATATAGCTTAATAAGTTTAGTCACATACGTTATTGAGATAATTCCTAACTAATACTTGTTGTGATTAGAGAATAGGATCTTACAATCTAATTGACATAGCATTATTAAGAAAATGGTACTGATTTTATATTAAGCTCTTTTATCAAACTCTTGACTCTAGTTGTTAATCAAGCTTCAGTTATATTATTAACAGATAATGAAGTATAACAAGCTTCAGTTATAATATTAATAACATTATAATGAACTGATATATAGTATCAGTTATAATATGTACACAATTAACAAACTTAAGCTTATGCATAATATTATAACCCTTGCTTCTTAAAGTTTATTTCTGTTTCTTTTTGTACTGGCTATAACTTACAACATTAAACATAGTGGTGTAAGGCATCTTATTTTATGCCTGTTTTTAATAGGACTACTTCTGTATTTTACCTGTATGAAAAATGGTGGGTATTTATCTGAAATTTAAAAGAAAAGACTATCTTGTCAGTAGTTTTAAGTATTCTTTGAATCAGCAACATATGAATTCCACCAAATGTCTTTTAGATCCAAGAAAAACTTTTTTTCCAATTTAATCTGTTGAAGCTGCATATATATGTAAACTGAACTATCCTCATATACCTCAGAAAACCCTCTTTGCCTGTGGTGGGTGAACTATTAATATCCTGATGAATTCTTTTAACTAGAATTAAGAATTTCAGGAGCAGGGCAGGGAGTGGGGGTGTGTATCTGTAACTGAAAGAGTGGTAGTTGTACTTATTGTGCTATTTCCTAGGTTTTGGTAAGCTTGCACCATGATTCCACCACAGAATGAACTGACAACTGTCCCTATTTATCTGTTTCACAAGAATTTTTTGAACATTATCTTCTGAACTTCTGAACATATTTGGCAATAAATACATTCAAGTTGGGAACTTTTAGGGGGTAGGGTAATGCTTTGATAACTCAATTTCTTATTTAGGTGGTGAAACATTCACATTTCTGTTTTCTAAATTTTTATCATTTGCTGCTCCAAATATGCCATAAGCTAGGAAGCTAGAATTTTGCCTAGAAAAGAAAATAGTAAGTGGGTTGGGACTGAGGGCCTATGAAGCTTTCCTAAGAGCTTTACTACATGAATTCTGAGATCTTTATTCTGACTATTCATGTGGCATTTCTGCTTATGTTTTAGTTCTTGGTTGTACTAGGTAGTTCTATGTTAAATATGCCACAGAAACAACTTTATGTAATTCTGTAATTCAAATTATTGTTTTGAGTTACACAGACTCCCTTGTCATTTTTATCAATAATTCTGAAAT
>JAVSCE010014647.1:0-167670 GCA_032199065.1 Smutsia gigantea | reverse complement strand
GTCCCACTTGTTCATTTTTGCTTTCGTTTCCCTTGCCCGGGGAGATATGTTCATGAAGAAGTTGCTCATGTTTATGTCCAAGAGATTTTTGCCTATGTTTTTTTCTAAGAGTTTATGGTTTCATGACTTACATTCAGGTCTTTGATCCACCTTGAGTTTACCTTTGTGTATGGGGCTAGACAGTAGTCCAGTTTCATTCTCTACATGTAGCTGTCCAGTTTTTCCAACACCAGCTGCTGAAGAGGCTGTCATCTCCCCATTGTATATCCAAGGCACTTTTATCAAATATTAATTGACTGTATATGTTTGGGTTAATGTTTGATTTTCTATTCTGTTCCACTGGTCTGTGGGTCTGTTTTTGTGCCAATACCAAATTGTCTTGATTACTGTGGCTTTGTAGTAGAGCTTGAAGTCAGGGAGGGTAATTCCCCCTGTTTGATTCCTCCTTCTCAGGATTGCTTTGACTATTCGGGGTCTTTTGTGGTTCCACATGAATTTTAGAATTATTTATTCCAGTTCATTGAAGAAAGCTGTTGGTAGTTTGATAGGGATTGCATTGAATCTGTAGATTGCTTTAGGTAGTATAGCCATTTTGACAATATTGATTCTTCCTAGCCAAGAGCATGGGATGCATTTCCATTTGTTAGTGTCCTCTTTAATTTCTCTTAGGAGTGTCTTGTAGTTTTCAGAGTACAGGCTTTCACTTCCTTCGTTAGGTTTATTCCTAGGTATTTTATTCTTTTTGATGCAATTGTGAATGGAATTGTTTTTCTGATTTCTCTTTCTGTTAGTTCATCATTAGTGTATAGGAAAGCAACAGATTTCTGTGTGTTAATTTTGTATCCTGCAACTTTGCTGAATTCAGATATTAGTTCTAGTAGTTTTGGAATGGAATCTTTAGGGTTTTTTATGTACAGTATCATGTCATCTGCAAATAGTGACAATTTGACTTCTTCTTTACCAATCTGGATGCCTTGTATGTCTTTGTTTTGTCTGATTGCTGTGGCTAGGACCTCCAGTACTATGTTGAATAACAGTGGAGAGAGTGGGCATCCCTGTCTTGTTCCAGATCTTAGATGAAAAGCTTTCAGCGTCTTGCCGTTAAGTATGATGTTAGCTGTGGGTTTGTCATATATAGCCTTTATGATGTTGAGGTACTTGCCCTCTATACCCATTTTGTTGAGAGTTTTAATCAGGAATGGATGCTGAATTTTGTCAAATGCTTTTTCAGCATCTATGGAGATGATCATGTGGTTTTTGTTCTTCTTTTTGTTGATGTGGTGGATGATGTTGATGGATTTTCGAATGTTGTACCATCCTTGCATCCCTGGGATGAATCCCACTTGATCATGGTGTATGATCCTCTTGATGTATTTTTGAATTCGGTTTGCTAATATTTTGTTGAGTATTTTTGCATCTACGTTCATCAGGGATATTGGTCTGTAATTTTCTTTTTTGGTGAGGTCTTTGCCCGGTTTTGGTATTAGAGTGATGCTGGCTTCATAGAATGAGTTTGGAAGTATTCCCTCCTCTTCTATTTTTTGGAAAACTTTAAGGAGAATCGGTGTTATTTCTTCTCTATATGTCTGGTAGAATTCAGAGGTGAATCCATCAGGCCCAGGGGTTTTGTTCTTGGGTAGTTTTTTGATTACCAATTCGATTTCGTCACTGGTGATTGGTCTGTTTAGTTTTTCTGTTTCTTGCTTGGTCAGTCTTGGAAGGTTGTATTTTTCTAAGAAGTTGTCCATTTCTTCTATGTTTTCCAGCTTGTTAGCATATAGATTCTCATAATATTCTCTTATGATTCTTTGTATTTCTGTGGGGTCTGTCATGATTTTTCCATTCTCATTTCTGATTGTGTTTATGTGTGTAGATTCTCTTTTTCTCTTAATGAGTCTGGCTAGGGGTTTATCTATTTTGTTTATTTTTTCAAAGAACCAGCTCTTGGTTTTATTGATTTTTTCTATTGTTTTATTCTTCTCAATTTTATTTATTTCTTCTCTAATCTTTATTATGTCCCTCCTTCTGGTGACTTTGGGCCTCATTTGTTCTTCTTTTTCCAATTTCAGTAATTGTGTCTTTAGACTATTCATTTGGGAATGTTCTTCCTTCTTTAAATAGGCCTGGATTGCAATATACTTTCCTCTTAGAACTGCCTTTGCTGCGTCCCACAGAAGTTGTGGCTTTGTGTTGTTGTTGTCATTAGTCTCCATATATTCTTTGATTTCTGTTTTGATTTGGTCGTTAACCCATTGATTAATTAGGAGAGTGTTGTTAAGTCTCCATGTATTTGTGAGCCTTTTTGATTTCTTTCTAAAATTTATTTCTAGTTTTATACCTTGTGATCTGAGAAGTTGGTTGGTAGGATTTCAATATTTTTGAAATTACTGAGGTTCTTTTTGTGGCCTAGTATGTGGTCTATTCTGGAAAATGTTCCATGTGCACTTGAGAAGAATGTGTATCCTGTTGCTTTTGGGTGTAGAGTTCTGTAGATGTCTGTTAGGTCCATCTGTTCTAGTGTGTTGTTCAGTGCCTCTGTGTCTTTACTTATTTTCTGTCTGGTTGATCTGTCCTCTGGAGTGAGTGGTGTGTTGAAGTCTCCTAAGATGAATGCATTGCTGTCTATTTCCTCCTTTAATTCTGTTAGTATTTGTCTCACATATGCTGGCGCTCCTGTGTTGGGTGCATATATATTTATAATGGTTATATCTTCTTGTTGGACTGACCCCTTTATCATTATGTAATGTCCTTCTTTATCTTTTGCTACTTTCTTCGTTTTGAAGTCTATTTTGTCTGATACAAGTACTGCAACACCTGCTTTTTTCTCTTTGTTGTTTGCATGAAATATCTTTTTCCATCCCTTCATTTTTAGTCTGTGTATATCTTTGGATTTGAGGTGAGTTTCTTGTAGGCAGCATATAGATGGGTCTTGCTTTTTTATCCATTCTGTTACTCTGTGTCTTTTGATTGGTGCATTCAGTCCATTTACATTTAGGGTGATTATTGATAGGTATGTACTTATTGCCATTGCTGGCTTTAGATTCGTGGTTACCAAGGGTTCAAGGGTTGCTTCTTTACAATCTAACAATCTAACTTAACTTTCTTGTTAAGTTATTGTAAACACAGTCTAATGTTTCTTTCTTTCTGTCCCTTCTTATTCCTCCTCCTCCATTCTTTCTATAATAGGTGTTTTATTCTTTGCCTTTAGTTGGTATTTGGATGGTCTGCTTTCTTTGCTATGATTTTTTTTCCCTCTGGTGACATCTTTTTAGCCTTAGGTGTGCTTCCATCTAGAGCATAGACTATTAATTTGGGGATCTTCTTCTTTATTTTGATAGGCCTGGAATATACTTTCCTCTTAGAACTGCCTTTGCTGCGTCCCACAGAAGCTGTGGCTTTGTGTTGTTGTTGTCATTTGTCTCCATATAGTGTTTGATTTCTGTTTTGATTTGGTCATTGACCCATTGATTAATCAGGAGAATGTTGTTAAGTCTCCATGTATTTGTGAGCCTTTTTGTTTTCTTTCTAAACGTTAATTCTACTTTAATACCTTTATGCCGAGACGTTAGTTCGTAGAATTTCAATATTTTCGATTTTACTGAGGTTCTTTTTGTGGCCTCGTATGTGGTCTATTCTGGAATATATTCCATGTGCACTTGAGAAGAATGTGTATCCTGTTGCTTTTGGGTGTAGAGTTCTGTAGATGTCCGTTAGGTCCATCTGTTCTAGTGTGTTGTTAAGTGCCTCTGTGTCTTTACTTATTTTCTGTCTGGTTGATCTGTCCTCTGGAGTGAGTGTTGTGTTGAAGTCTCCTAAAATGAAGGCATTGCTGTCTATTTCCTCCTTTAATTCTGTTAGTATTTGTGTCCCAAATGCCGGCGCCCCTATGTTGGGTGCATATATATTTAAAATGGTTATACCCTCTTGTTGGATTGACCCCTTTATCATTATGTAATGTCCTTCGTTATCTCTTGCTTCTTTCTTCGTTTTGAAGTCTATTTTGTCTGATACAAGTACTGCAACACCTGCTTTTTTCTCCTTGTTATTTGCATGAAATATCTTTTTCCATCCCTTCACTTTTAATCTGGGGATATCTTTGCATTTGAGGTGAGTTTCTTGTAGGCAGCATATAGATGGGTCTTGCTTTTTTATCCATTCTGTTACTCTGTGTCTTTTGATTGGTGCATTCACTCCATTTACGTATAGGGTGATTATTGAAAGATATGTACTTATTGCCATTGCTGGCTTTACATTCGTGGTTACCAAAGGTTCAAGGATTCATTCTTTACTATCTAACAATCTAACTTAACTTTCTTGTTAAGTTATTGTAAACACAGTCTGATTTTTCTTTATTTCTCTCCCTTCTTATTCTTCCTCCTCCATTCTTTATATACTAGGAGTTTTATTCTTTGCCTTTAGTTAGTTTTGGATGGTCTGCCTTCTTTGCTATGATTTTATTTTCTCTGGTGACAGCTTTTTAGCCTTAGCAGTGCTTCCCTCTAGAGCAGTTCCTTTAAGATGTCCTGTAGAGGTGGTTTATGGGAGGCAAATTCTGTCAGCTTTTGCTTGTCTGGAAATTGTTTAATCCCGCCATCATTTTTAAATGATAATCGTGCTGGATACAGTATTCTTTGTTCGAGGCCCTTCTGTTTGATTGTGTAAATATATCATGCCATTCTCTTCTAGCCTGTACGGTTTCTGTTGAGAAGTCTGATGTTAGTCTGATGGGTTTTCCTTTGAAGGTGATCTTTTTTCTTTCTCCAGCTACCTTTAAAACTCTGTCCTTATCTTTGATCTTTGCCATTTTAATTATTATGTGTCTTGGTGTTGTCTTCCTGGGGTCCGTTGTGTTAGGAGATCTGTGGAATTCCATCGACTGCGAGACTATTTTCTTCCCCAGCATGGGGAAGTTTTCAGCAATTATTTCTTCAAAGACACTTTCTATCCCTTTTTCTCTCTCTTCTTCCTCTGGTACTCCTATAATGCGAATATTGTTCCTTTTGGATTGGTCACACATTTCTCTTAATATTCTTTCATTCCTAGAGATCCTTTTATCTCTCTCTGCCTCAGCTGCTCTGTATTCCTGTTCTCTTATTTCTATTGCATTAACAGTCTCTTGCATCTCGTCCAGTCTGCTGCTGAGCCTGTCGATGGCTTGTCTCATTTCTGCATTATCTTTTCTGACTGCCCTCACTTCCTCCCTTGGCTCTTGCATATTTTTCTGTAGATCCATCAGCATGGTTATGACTTTTGTTTTGAATTCTTTTTCAGGAAGATGCTGCATTTCCATCCCTTCATATTCCTTCTCAGAGGGGCTCTGGATCTTGGTGATTTTTGTCTGTATCATATTCTTCTGTCTTGTCATGTTGACAGGAGTGGTTGCTGGTAGGTGCCACGTATGTCACCTGGGCTCTTTCACGTTTAAAAACAAAAGAAAAAAAAAGCACCACCAAAAAAAACAAGCAAGCCAAAAAAAAGAAGGAAGAGAAAGGAAAACGAGAAAGAAGAAAGAAAGAACTGAAAGAAAAAGGTGAAAAAAGACAAAAAAGGGGCACGAAATAAAACAGAAGAGCAAAAAAAAAAAGCAAGAAATTACACAAATCAGCAAAAAAAAAAGCAAGAAATAGCACAAACGAACAACAAAAAAAAAGGCCACCTGGATTGGATTCTCTATGCGTGCTGTAGGTGTCACTTTTGCTCCACTAATTCGCAGCCGCGGTCGCGCCACTTTTTTTTTGTAGGTCTGGGTGGGGCAGGAATGAATGGGATGCTATTGTTTTCTGTATAAAGTTCCAGTGTGGTTGCTCCCTTCTCTCTGTCACTAGCGAAGGGGACTGAAGTTCCCCAGGACTTCCAGCCTGCAGGTCTGAGCCCGCCGGGGCGATGGTGTTCTATTGCTGGGCCCCCCGCCTCTCCAAGACCACTGCAAATGGCACGCGCTTTTCTCTTGTCCCTGGGCACTAGCTGCATGGTCCCGGCACCTTCCCGGCTCAAAACCTGCACCTTCTGCCTCTCCAATGTTTATGCACCGCGCGATGTGTGTCAGCGCTCCCGGCACTCCCGGCGCAGACCACCGGGGCTGGTTATTTCACGGACCTGCTCTTCCACTCCTTCCCGGCTCCGAATCCTCTCCTCCCGCTGGCGCGCTGGGCTTGGTGAGTGTTCGGGTGCCGCCGGGTCGCAGCTCTGTATCTTACCCACCTCGCGGGGTGCTGAATTCTTCCAGGTGTGGCTGCACGCTGTGCACTTTCCTGTGTGCTCCGATTTCTCTTTTAGGAATAGTTGTATTTGCTGTGTTTTCATAGATTTATATAGTTTTGGGAGGAGATTTCTGCCGCCCTGCTCACACCACCATCTTCCCGGAATTCCTCATCCCTTCACTTTTAGTCTGTGTATGTCTTTGGGTTTAAAGTGAGTCACTTGAAGGCAGCATATAGATGGGTCTTGTTTTTTTATCCATTCAGTGACTCTATGTCTTTTGACTGGTTCATTCAGTCCATTTAAATTTAGGGTGATTATGGATAGGTATGTACTTATTGGCATTGCAGGCTTCAGATTCTTGGTTACCAAAGGTTCAAGGTTAACTTCTCTACTATCTAAAAGTCTAACAACTCACTTAATATGCTTTTACAAACACAATCTGAAGGTTCTTTTTTTGTTTGTTTGTTTGTTTGTTTCCCTCCTCCTTTTTCGTCCTCCTCCATTCTTTATATATTAGGTATCATATTCTGTACTCTTTATCTATCCCTTGATTGACTTTGGTGATAGTTAATTTAATTTTGCATTTCCTTAGTAATTAGCTGTTCTGTTTTCTTTACTGTGGTTTTATTACCTCTGGTGACAGCTTTTAAACCATAGGTACACTTCCATCTGTAACAGTCCCTCCAAAATACACTGTAGAGATGGTTTGTGGGAGGTAAATTGTCTCAGCTTTTGCTTATCTGGGAATTGTTTAATCCCTCCTTCAAATTTAAATGATAATCTTGCCAGAAAAAGTAATCTTGGTTCAAGGCCCTTCTTCTTCATTGCATTACATACATCATGCCACTCCATTCTGGCCTGTAAGGTTTCTGCTGAGAAGTCTCATGCTAGTCTGATGGGCTTTCCTTTGTATGTGATCTTATTTCTCTCTCTGGCTGCTTTTAATAGTCGGTTCTTATCCTTGATCTTTGTCATTTTAATTACTATATGTCTTGATGTTGTCTTCCTTGGGTCCCTTGTGTTGGGAGATCTGTGCATATCCATGGCCTGAGAGACTATCTCCTTCCCCATACTGGGGAAGTTTTCACCAATCACCCCCTCAAAGACACTTTCTTCCCTTTTTCTCTCTTCATCGTCTGGTACCCCTGTAATGCGAATATTTTTCCATTTGGATTGGTCACACATTTCTCTCAATATTCTTTCATTCTTAGAGATCCTTTTTTCTCTCTGTGCCTCAGCTTCTTTGTATTCCTCTTCTCTAGTTTCTATTTCATTTATCGTCTCCTCCACCATAACAATCTGCTTTTAATACTGTCCATTGTGCTCGTCAATGATTGGATCTCTGACCGGAATTCATTCCTGAGTTCTTGAATATTTTTCCATACCTACATTAACATGTTAATGATTTTTATTTTGAACTCCCTTTCAGGGACAGTCTTAAGGTCCATATCATTTAAATCTTTCTCAGGAGTTGTATTCATAATTTTACTCTGGACCAGGTTCCTTTGGCATTTCATATTTGTGTATGGTGCCCTCTAGTGCCCAGAATCTCTACTCTCTGGAGCTGCTCAGCCCCTGAAGCTATGTTGGGGATCACAGGGGAGTGATACTGGTGCCTGGGGGGAGGAAAGAGCTGTTTCCTACTTCCTGGGTGCTATGCCTGCCTCCACTGCCTGAACCATTGGACCGAGCACACAGGTATAAGCCTCTGTGCTTTGCGTTTTTAGTTGCTGTAGACAGATCTTCCCTCTGGCTGGCCTAACACCAGGGAAGGGTTTCCCGGTTTGCAAGCCCGATGGGGCTGGCCAGGAGAAAGGCGCACTAGTCTGTCTGTCACAGAAGGGGTTCTTGGAGCTGTGTAGGAAGCCAGGTAGCTGGAGCACCTGAAGATCCTGAGAACTCCCAATCTGCTGGGCAGAATGCACCCAGACAATTTTGTCTACCTGTCCTTTCTCCTGTGCAGTAAGCTCTGTGCAATCCTTGCCCCCTTCGCAGCCCTCTTGCTAAGGGCTTCTTTGTTAGGAAGTCTCTCAGACTGCCCACCTTTCTTTTGTCCCAGCGCAGCTGGGTATGGATCCCTGCTTTCCACAAGCAGCTGGAATCTTAGTCTCTCCAGGAGTTCTGCCTGTCTTAGCTTTCCAACCCCCTAATTACTAGAGTATCATGCAAGCACCATGAAATGTAGGTTTGTGCTCCCAGAGCACATCTCCAAAGTTAGTTATTCAGCAGTCCCAGGCCTCCACTTCCTCCCTGCTCCGTTCCTGTTCCTCCTGCCCATGAGCCAGGGTGGGGGAAGGGCTTGAATCCCACAGGACCACAGCTTTAGTATGTTACCCTTTTCCCAGAGGGCTGCTCTTGTCTCCAGGTGTATGCAGTTTGTTGCCGTCCTCTTTCCCATTACTCTTTCAAGAGTAGTTGTAGTAGTTATATTTTCATATATATGCGGTTTTAGGAGGAAGCCTCTGTCTCACCTCTCACGCCACCATCTTTAATCCAAAAAAAAAATCCTCAGTAACTTCTTTTAATAGTCATTTTACACTTTCACTAAATCTGTTGAGGAATTTTAGACTAAAGCCTCCAATGGTTGAGAGATGAGACACTAAAGCAGTCTCTCTAGTTTCATGTAGTGAAATGGTGAGCTAGCTTGAGTGTTTTCTTTTCTTTTTTTTTTTTGGCATTTTTTAAAATTAATTTATTTTTTTATTTTTTATTTTTTTAAATTTATTTTGATATCATTAATCTACAATTAAATGAGTAATATTATGGTGATTACACTACCCCCTTCATCAGGTTCCCCCCCCAACCCCATTACACTCACTGTCCATCAGCGTATTGAGATGCCATAGAGTCACTACTTGTCCTCTCTGGGTTGTACAGCCCTCCCTGTGCCCCCCCAACATTACATCTGCTAATTGTAATGTCCCTTCTTCCCCCTTGCCCCTCCCTTCCCACCCATCCTCCCCAGTCCCTTTCCCTTTGGTAACTATTAGTCCGTTCTTGGGTTCTATGAGTCTCCTGCTGTTTTGTTCCTTCACTTTTTTTTTCCTTAGTTCTTATACTCCACGTATGAGTGAAATCATTTGGTCCTTGTCTTTTTCAGCTTGGCTTATTTCACTAAGCATAATATCCTCTAGCTCCATCCATGTTGTTGCAAATGGTAGGATTTGTTTTCTTATGGCTGAATAATATTCCATTGTGTATATGTACCACATCTTCTTTTCATCAAACTTTTGAAGCTTTGAAATTTTTTAGTGCATTTATGTGAATGGTACACATATTACAGAACATGAATGAAGACATATAAGAGATCTTTATATTTAGGGACAGGCATCAAAACTGTGTTACTCTTGGTTACACCATAACAATGCCATGGTTATTTCACATATGCTGAAGTTTTACCATTTTTTGTAAAAATTGTGCCTTTATGTCAAGCTCTCTTGCCTTCCTGCATTTTTATGAACTATGTCATTTGAAAGAGCTTACAGTCTCTTTCAGCCATTCCCTGATGTCAGTCCCATCTCCAAAGAAACCCAGGAGTTATTCAAGGCCTACAAAGTGAAGTACAAGCAAATGTAATCCACAACACAGGACAAAAATGTAATTGAGCAGTAGTCAATATTTTGATATGGCAGGAAAAGTTGGATTTTAGTTTTCATGTTATTCTAGAGTTATTTTTCTCTTCCGACATAGGCTGTACTTGTTACAGAGCGCCAAAGAGTCAAGCTATTGCACAGATAGGCCCATTTATATAATTACTGGAAGGAGTATAGGCTGACTTTTGCTCATTTGTATTTAACTTAAAAAAAATCTTAGCCATTTTTAAGTGTACAGTTCAGTGGCATAAGTGCATTCACATTGTTGTGCAACCATCACCACCATCTCCTTCAAGAACTTTTTCATTTTGAAAAACTGAAAATCTGTATCCATTAAACAACTCCCCATACCTCACTTTCATCTCTGGCGTACATCATTCTACCTTCTGTCTATAAATTTGACTCTGATAGGAACCTCATATACAGTATTTGTTCTTTTATAACTGGCTAACTTTACTTAACATGATATTCTCAAAGTCCATCCATGTTGTATAATGTGTCAGGAGTTTTTCCTTTATAAAGTTTAATAGTATCTTATGCTGATGGACAGTGAGTGTAATGGGGTGGTGGGGGGGAACCTGATGAAGGGGTAGTTTAATAACCATAATATTGCACATGTAATTGTAGATTAATGATACCAAAATAAATTATATAATTTAAAAAAAGTTTAATAGTGTCCATTGTATGTATATACCACATTTTGTTTATCTGTTCATCTATTGATGGACACTTAGATTGTTTCCACATTTTAGATGTGAATAATGCTGCTAGCTATGCACATGGGTGTACGAATATCTATTTGAGGCCCTACTTTCAGTTCTTCTGGATATATTCCCAGAAGTTAAATTGCTGGATCATATGGTAATTCTATTTCTGAGTTTTTGAGGAAATGCCATACTATTTTCCATAGCGGCTGCACAATCTGATATTCCCACCCACAGTGCACAAGTGTTCCAATTTCTTTATATCCTCACCAACACTTGTTATTTTCTAGTTTGTTTTTTTAATAGTAGCCATCCTAATGTGTGTGTTGGGGGTGTAATTAACTTTTTTCTTTTGTATTTTTTAAATTTATGTGTCATTGATATACAATTTTATATTGGTTTCAAGTAATTCACTTTTTTAAAATCAATTTTATTGAAGTATGATTTATTTACAGTAAAATGCATCCATTATAAGTGTATACATTGATGAGTTTTGACAAATGTGATTTGGTGGTCCAAGAAATATTGTACCTAGGAATCCCTGTTTCTCATGGGAACATCTGGCAAAATAATTCTTAGTTGTTCAGGATCATCTAGCAAATTGCAGAATATATCGCTGGCCCCCACAAACTAAATGTCTATTGTACCATCAATCAGAAGGCCCACGCATGAATTTTTCTGAATGTCCCAAGGAAGGTATACTCACTTGGGCTGAGAATTGTACTATGTTGATCATTTCTGGGGAAATACTTGGGTGTATAGTGTGGGGAGATCAATTATAAGATTACTGTACTCATCTAACCAAGATGTTATGGACTAGAATAAGATAATGAAAATGGAAAACAGATGAGAGCTACAAGTTAATTAGGAGGCAGAATTGATAGGACAGTTTTCTGGCTCATGAGTTGAGGTAGAGAATCAATAACTAAGTAAGAGTAGATAGAATGAGAAAAGAAGAGGCCAAGTAAACCAACACTTTAGGGTCAGTTAAAGATGTCAGAGGAGAACGGGTAAGAGAAATAAAATAAAAAATGAACAAGTGGGACTACATCAAAATAAAAAGCTTCTGTACAGCAAAGGACACCATCAGCAGAACAAAAAGGCATCCTACAGTTTGGGAAAATATACACAATGGAATATTATTCAGCCATAAGAAAACAAATCCTACCATTTGCAACAACATGGATGGAGCTGGAGGGTATTATGCTCAGTGAAATAAGCCCGGTGGAGAAGGACAAGTACCAATTGATTTCCCTCATTTGTGGAGTATAAAAACAAAGCAAAACTGAAGGAACAAAACAGCAGTAGACTCACAGAGTCTAAGACGGGACTAGCGGTTACCAAAGGAGAGCGGTGGGAGATGGGTTAGTGGGGAGAGAGGGAGAACGGGATTGAGGGTATTATGATTGGCATGCATGGTGTGGGGGATCATGGGGACGACAGTGTACCACAGAGAAGGCAAATACTGACTTTGGCATCTTACTACACTGATGGACAGTGACTGCAATTGGGTATGGGGGGGACTTGATAATATGGGTGAATGTAGTAACCACATTGTTTTTATGTGAAAACTTCATAAGAATGAATATCAAAAATACCTTAATAAAAAAAAATTGGGAATCTGGACGTACCTATTGCTCCTTTCCCCCTTTTTGAGTCTGATTGCAAATGCAAACAGGAATAAGGAACTAAATAGAAATCAAGGCATTTACTACTGAAAGGATAGGCCTCACTAATAGAGCTGGATTGGAGAAGGAAGTTTGGATCGGAGACCAAAAACTTTTCCCTTAAAATGAAGAAAACCAGTTACCTTATCCATCAAAGTGCAAGCTGGGCAACTTGAACAGGGAATGTAAACACACCTGTTGGTCTTAACACACAGGGATCGAATATGCAAGGCAAACTCATGCTACCTGATAGCAAGCTGTCAGTGAGATCAAACTTTGGCCCAGTGAGGAAAGGATTTTAGCTACCCCTCTTTGTCTCTGGGAAAGGCACACCGAAAAATGCAATGAAACAGAAGGGACTTGAACCAAGAATACTGTATCCATCAAGATTATCACTTAAATTTGAAGGAAGGATTGAACAATTTCCAGACAAGCAAAAGTTGAGGGAATTTGCCTCCCACAAACCACCTCTACAGGATATTTTATATGGACTTCTCTAGATGGAAGTACTCCTAAGTCTAAATATATGTCATCAGAGAAATAAAATCACAGCAAAGAAAGCAGACCAACCAAATCCTAACTAAAGGCAAAAAAGTAAATCAGCCGTCCACAAAAACCTTCAAGGGAAACACAAAAGAGTACAGAATGAAACACCTAACATATAAAGAGTTGAGGAAGAAGACTTAAAAAAGGAGAGAAATAAAGAATCATCAGACTGTGTTTCTAATAGCATAATAAGTGAGTTAAAATTAGACGGTTAGATAGTAAAGAAGCTACCCTTGAACTTTGATAACCACGAATCCAAAGCCTGCCTGGCAATAAGTACATATCTATCGATAATCACCCTAAATGTAAATGGACTGAATGCACCAATCAAAAGACACAGAGTAATAGAATGGATAAAAAAGCAAGACCCATCTATATGCTGCTTACAAGAGACTCACCTCAAACCCAAAGATATACACAGACTAAAAGTGAAGGGATAGAAAAAGATATTTCATGCAAACGACAGGGAAAAAAGCAGGTGTTGCAGTACTTGTATCAGACAAAATAGACTTCAAAACAAAGAGTAACGAGATAAGATGGACATTACATAATGATAAAGGGGTCAGTCCAACAAGAGGATATAACTATTATAAATATATATGCACCCAACACAAGAGCACCAACATAAGTGAAACAAACACTAACAGAATTAAAGGAGGAAATAGAATGCAATTAATTCATTCTAGGAGACTTCAACACACCACTCACTCTGAAGGACAGATCAACCAGACAGAAAATAAGTAAGGACACAGAGGCACTGAACAACACACTAGAACAGATGGACCTAACAGACATCTACAGAATTCTACACCCAAAAGCAACAGGTTACACATTCTTCTCAAGTGCACATGGAACATTTTCCAGAATAGACCACATACTAGGCCACAAAAAGAGCCTCAGTAAATTTTAAAAAATTGAAATTCTACCAACGAACTTCTCAGATCACATAGGTATAAAAATAGAAATAAATTGTACAAAGAAAGCAAAAAGGCTCACAAACACATGGAGGCTTAACAACATGCTCCTAAATAATCAATGGATCAATGACCAAATTAAAACAGAGATCAAGCAATATATGGAGACAAATGACAACAACAGCACAAAGCCCCAACTTCTGTGGGATGCAGCGAAGGCAGTTCTAAGGGGAAAGTATATAGCAATCCAGGCCTATTTAAAGAAGGAAGAACAATCGCAAATGAATAGTCTAAAGTCACAATTATTGAAACTGGAAAAAGAACAAATGAGGCCCAAAGTCAGCAGAAGGAGGGACATGATAAAGATCAGAGAAGAAATAAATAAAATTCAGAGGAATAAAACTATATAAAAAAATCAATGAAACCAAGAGCTGGTTCTTTGAGAAAATAAATAATATAGATAAACCCCTAGCCACACTTATTAAGAGAAAAAGAGAATCTACACTCATAAACAGAATCAGAAATGAGAAAGAAAAAATCATGATGGACCCCACAGAAATACAAAGAATTATTAGAGAATACTATGAAAATCTATATGCCAACAATGTGGATAACCAAGGAGAAATGAATAACTTTCTAGAAAATTACAACCTTCCAAGACTGACCAAGGAAGAAACAGAAAATCTAAACAGGCCAATTACCAGCAAGGAAATTGAATTGGTAATCAAAAAACTACACAAGAACAAAAACCCCGGGTCAGATGGATTACTCACAGCTGAATTTTATCAGACATATAGAGAAGACATAATATCATTCTCCTTAAAGTTTTCCAAAAAATAGAAGAGGAGGGAATATTTCCAAACTCATTCTGTGAAGCCAGCATCACTCTAATACCAAAACCAGGCAAAGACGCCACAAAAAAAGAAAATTACACACCAATATCCCTGATGAGCATAGATGCAAAAATACTCAATAAAGTATTAGCAAACTGAATTAAAATATACATCAAGAGGACCATACACCATGATGAAGTGGGATTCATCTCAGGGATGCAAGAATGGTACAACATTCGAAAATCCATCAACATCATCCACCACATCAACAAAAAGAGGACAAAAACCACATGATCATCTCCATAGATGCTGAAAAAGCATTTGACAAAATTCAACATCCATTCATGATAAAAACCCTCAACAAAATGGGTATAGAGGGCAAGCACCTCAACATAATAAAGGCCATATATGACAAACCCACAGCCAACATCATACTTAGCAGCAAGGAGCTGAATTTTCACCTAAGATCGGGAACAAGACAGGGATGCCCACTCTCCACACATTTATTCAACATAGTAGTGAAGGTCCTAGCCACAGCAATCAGACAAGACAAAGAAAACAGGCATCCAGATTGGTAAAGAAGAAGTCAAACCGTCACTATTTGCAGATGACATGATATGTACATAAAAACCCCTAAAGACTCCACTCCAAAACTACTAGAACTAATATCTGAATTCAGCAAAGTTGCAGGATACATACTTAATACACAGAAATCTATTGCTTTCCTATACACTAACAATTAACTAGCAGAAAGAGAAGTCAGGAAAACAATTCCATTCACAATTGCATCAAAAAGAATAAAATACCCAGGGATAAACCTAACCAAGAAAGTGAAAGACCTATACCTTGAAAACTACAATACACTCTTAGAGAAATTAAAGAGTACACTAACAAACGGAAACTCATCCCATGCTCTTGGCTAGGAAGAATTAATATTGTCAAAATGGCCATCCTGTCTAAAGCAATCTACAGATTCAATGCAATCCCTATCAAAATACCAACAGCATTCTTCAACGAATTGGAACAAATAGTTCTAAATTCATATGGAACCAGAAAAGACCACGAATAGCCAAAGCAATCCTGAGAAGGAAGAATAAAGCAGGGGCATCTCGTTTCCTAACTTCAAGCTCTACTACAAAGACACAGTAATCAAGAAAATTTGGTACTGGCACAAGAACAGATCCACAGACCAGTGGAATAGAGTAGAGAGTCCAGATATTAACCCAAACTTATATGGTCAATTAATATATGATAACGGAGCCATAGATATACAATGGGGGAAATGACAGCCTCTTCAACAGCTGGTGTTGGCAAAACTGGGCAGCTACATGTAAGAGAATGAATCTGCATCATTTTCTAACCCCATACACAAAAGTAAATTCGAAATGGATCAACCACCTGAATGTAAGTCATGAAACCATAAAACTCTTAGAAGAAAACATAGGCAAAAATCTCTTGGATGTAAACATGAGCAACTTCCTCATGAACATATCTCCCCAGGCAAGGGAAACAAAAGCAAATGTGAACAAGTGGGACTATATCAAGCTGAAAAGCTTCTGTACAGCAAATGACACTATCAATATAACAAAAAAGCATCCTAAAATATGGGAGAATATATTCATAAATGACATATCCGAAAAAGGGTTGACACCCAAAATATATAAAGAGCTCATGCACCTCAACAAACAAAAAGCAAATGATCCAATTTAAAAATGGGCAGAAGAGCTGAATGGACACTTCTCCAAAGAAGAAATTCAGATGGCCAACAGGCACATGAAAAGATGCTCCACATCGCTAATCATCAGAGGAATGCAAATTAAAACCACAATGAGATATCATCTCACACCAGTTAGGATGGCCACCGTCCAAAAGGCAAACAGCACAAATGATGGCGAGGATGTGGAGAAAGGGGAACACTCCTACACTGCTGGTGGGAATGTAAATTAGTTCAACCATTGTGTAAAGCAGTATGGACATTACTTGAAAAACTCAAAATAGAAATACCATTTGACCCAGGAATTCCACTCCTAGGAATTTTCCCTAAGAATGTAGCAGCCCAGTTTGAAAAAGACATATGCACCCCATGTTTATTGCAGCACTATTTACAGTAGCCAAGAAGTGGAAGCAACCTAAGTGTCCATCAGTAGATGAATGGATAAGGATGATATGGTACATATACACAATGGAATATTATTCAGCCATAAGAGGAAAACAAATCCTACCACTTGCAACAACATGGATGGAGCTAGAGGGTATTAGGCTCAGTGAAATAAGCCAGGTGGAGAAAGACAAGTATCAATGATTTTACTCCTCTGTGGAGTATAAGAACAAAGAAAAAACTGAAGGAACAAAGCAGCCTCGGACTCACAGAACCCAAAAATAGACTAAAGGGAAAGGGACTGAGGAGGATGGGTCGAAAGGGAGAGATAAGGGGGAAAAAGGGGCATTACGATTAGCACACATAACTTACGGGGTGTGGCACGGGGAAGGCTGTACAACACAGAGAAGATAAGTAGTGGTTCTAAAGCATCTTTCTACGCTGATGGACAGTGACTATAATGGGGTATGTGGTGGGGACTTGATAATGGGTGGAGTCTAGTAACCATAATGTTGCTCATGTAATTGTAGATTAATGATACCAAAAAAAAAGTTAAATCTTCACCGATAAAAAAAATTCTTTAAACATAATTAAAATTCATGTAATTTGGCTTTATCAGCCTCCTAACATCCCTTTGAAGCTCAGTGGAAACGTGAACATACCATATATTACATATGGTAACACTGAGGCACAAAGACATAGTGAAATTCACCATCACATTGAGAATAGCAGATGACAGATATGAATTTAACTTTCTGATTTTCATTCTAGCTGTTGGGTTATGTGGCTTATCCAGTCTATTAATAGGCTTAAATTAACTCAGAAGTATGCTATATGTATTTTCATTTTTAATAGTCAGTAAGACAGCACTAATATCGTAGAAAAAAATACACATGGGTTCAAATTCCAGCTCTATCATTTACTCCTAATGTGTTTTTGGTCAAATTATTGAATTTCTCAAGCCTTAGATTTCTCTTCTATAAGAGGGAATGAAGTGTCTTGACACATTCTTCTTCCATTTGTTAAGCTGCAAATAACACCTTAGTCTTATTGTTGGTCAATTATTTGCAATCATTTGTATTAGTTTGTCCTCTGAACATACATTTTATGCTTGTTTCAGAGCCACATGTACCTGTATAACTAAAAAAGACTTACATTTAGCTCTTTTATTGTATTGACAAGTATTTTAGCATGGTGGCACCTAAAATTCTGTCCAGAATTAAATTTCAATGCTTTAGCAAAGTAGCTGCTTTGGTTCTTTTTTAAATGACATCCTTTCAATTCTTTGAACATGATTTCTAACCATTATATTTCTAGGCTTCCTCTTCCCACTGATAACAAGGACATATTGTTTGCTTGCCATCTGATTTTTCCTGTGGTTCTGAGGAGGACATTGTGTGGGCAAGAAGGGGACACGTGCCATTACAGCACTTACAGCATCCCTGAAGTGACAGACCTGTAGTATGATCAACTTATAAGAACCAGCTGTCCTCGGTGGATCAGATCATTATAGTCTGTGTGTTCTCAGCTACAGAAAAGGACAAGACTATCAAAGAAGTGGCCAAAGTGTACAGGATAGTGAATAGATCTAGAAGCACCCCTTGCATTCAGATGAGTATCATGACTATATAGACACATTGTGGAATAACATCTACTTGTGTTATATCTCAATACATTTCCTCAGCCACACAAAGGATCATGGAAGGAATTTTTCCCCCCACTCTTTACTGAGGTATGATTTTCATATAATCAATGTCACAAATCTTAAGGGTATATAGCTTAATGAATTTTTACATGTGTATATGCCCGTATAGTCACCACTCAGAGCAAGATACAGAATATTTCCAGGCCTGAGTAAGCTCCCTCTTACCCTTTTTCAGTGAGTAACCCACCTACCTCCCACTCTCACGTAACCACTATTCTGACTTCTGTCATCACAATTTAGTTTTGCCTGTTCTTTATCTTCATGTGAAGATATATAGAATCACACAGTGTGTGTTTTGAAATGTACAGTGCATTTTGATGCTTCCTCTGCTAGAGAATAGGAATAGTAAATACCAGTCATGCCAACATCTTCCCATTCTGTATCCATGACAGACATTGCTAATCCATCATTCTTTTCAAGAGCCTACACTGGGCCCTAAACTCTTTTTTTCTTTCTGCACTCCAAGCATCCGCTACCAGCTGATCTTAGTATGTACTCGTGAAACCCTTCTACATGATAGCCTTTGCCCTCAACACATTTAATAAGCCTATAAGTCTTATCAGTTGTATCACTGTGACTTTTTTTCTTATTTGTTCCTTGTGTTAAATCCCACTGCTTCTGTTTATTCCAGGCATTCCTCACCTCCCATCTGATTCCCTTTCAATAGGCTCTTTGCCTAATTTCCTGCTTTTGGTCTTAGTGTCTCTGAAACTTCTTACACATTGCAGGGTGTTTTTTTTAATCTATGAACATGACTACACCATTCTCCTGCTTAAAACCGTCTAAGGACTTCCCCTTCAGACCAAGTCCAAGTTCCTTAGTGTGACACTGACGGCCTACTCCCAGTGGGGACTCTTCCCACCCTGCCAGTTCAGCTCCCTATCCGAACCCCAGTGGTAGCCCCAGAGGATACATTAAAGAGCTCATGCAGAGCCCAGGTCTTGTTCTTTGTATGTTTGAAGCATGTAAAAGCTACTTTCAATTACCCCTTACAAACTGCTTTCGATGAATGAGTTACCTGTAAGGATGTTGCCTTAAATATGCCCTTAGCTGCTTTTGAGGTATGTTATGTTATTTGCTCTAGGCCTGGTATCCCCTATATGAAGCCCAATGTGAAAAATTGTTTTTCCGAATGAGAAGCTAGCAAAGTTGTACTTCCCATGAGGATCTGGTGTCTCTCCTCTTCCCTGGTAATGAGATTTTTGGTGCCCAACTGTGTTTCTTTTTTCACTTTGCCTGAAAGTACAGAGCAAAGTTTTAGACTGAATTATTGCAATAGGATAAGAGCTTAGAGACCACTTTTCTGAAATCCATTTCTTCTTTCAGATCCAGAGCATCTGTTTATATTGAAATTTTCTCATCATAATTTCTAAAAATAATTTTCTCTTATACTATTCTTATTTCCTAGAAATTACTCATGTCTTTTGCTTAAAAGGCAGAGAATAAACAAACAATTTAAAATGTGAGTTTCAGGTAAGGAAATATTATTTTGTTGAACAGAGTTGATAGCAACCTTGCCAGGAGATGGTGTTATTTTCTAACTCTTAATGGTGAAGAAAGAGAATCTGGGCATAATTGGCTGGGTACCCCAGACTTCCAAAGTAGATTCTTTTTTAGATCATACAGAGGAAGGGAACGACTCCACACCAGAAACCCTCAAGGGAATCCAAATAAGAGTGCAGAAGTTTATAAAACGGAAAACTCACCTGAGGACTCTAATCTCCTTCAAAAGGGTTGCCTAGTCAGGATCTCTTCCTTACCCCTAACGAGGAAACAATGAGCCTGCATACAGTTGTTGAACTGAATGTAGAAGCTGGACAGCCATAAGAATCCACTGGATATTCTGGTGGAAGCATCAAGGACATAGAGAAACTCCTTAGAAGGGTGTAGGGTGGGTTCTGGGAGCACAGGGAACATACCTGCTAGCCTGCCGTGAGGCTAGACTCCTCTGGCCACAGGCTGGAAGCTTCTTGATGTAAGGCCCAAGTTTTGTTCACTATTATAGCCCCAGTGCCTATCGCTGGGCCTAGTACATGGTTAACATCTAAAACATACTTGTTAAGGGAATAAATGATCCAGTGAATGAGTGAATGATTCTTCAGCCTGAGGGCCAGATATGGGGATATATGGTCACAGCTAATTCTTTCTTGGTCTCGTGGGAGATACTCTGGGACTATGCTTCTGAACTGAGCTAGGTCTCCTCTGAAGAGACAGACAAGCTGAGTGGATGAGAAAGCAGGACCATAGTCAGGAAGAGTTCAACTTCTCACTGGAACAGTGCATCAAATTCTAAGGATTCTGATATTCATAATGTAGATAGTACCCAGCCCCCCATCCAAGCCTGGCATCTAATAGACACTCCGTAAATGTTTGCTGAAGTGATCAAAAATGGCAAAGTCAGAATAAAATCAAGAGAGCAAATATTTATTGAGAGTTATATGCATTGCAACCACTATCTACCTAGTATATCATTTTATTATCAAGAGTCCTAACTCAGCACATGAGTACACCGAGCACAGGTTGTTGACACAGAATAGTTAGTTCACTTGTCTAAGGTCCTCATTTAGGAAGTGGTGGGGCTGAGGTTCACACCAGGGAGAATTACTCAAGTCCCTTGCTCTTTAGAAACATGCTATGCCATACAGCACCATGGAATAGGAAAATCAGCAGCTAAGGGGGGAAAGTAGAGTCAAATGAGAATGGATTGGAAGGGATAATTCATATCTAGCACTTCAAGAATGTGCACTTGGGCATGTGGAGGCAGGAGGAGTAGAAGGGGCTGCATATGTATGCTCAGCAGGAATTGTGGAGGCCAGTGTAGCTGATAAAAGGAGCTATGCTGACAACCCTTTTATCAATGAGGAAGTAAGCCCCAAATACTAGTAATATCTACTTGAGGGTAAAACATTTTTTTTCTTTTCCTTTCTTTCTTTTTTACTTTACAATTTTTTTATTAAGGTATTAGTGATATACACTCTTATGAAGGTTTCACATGAAAAACAGTGTGGTTACTACATTCACCCACATTATCGAGTCCCCCCTATTGCAGTCACTGTCCATCATTGTAGCAAGATGCCACAGAGTCACTACTTGCCTTCTCTGTGCTACACTGTCTTCCCCATGATCACCCAACACCATGTGAACTAATCATAATACCTCTCAGTCCCCTTCTCCCTCCCTCCCCACCTGCCTATCCCCCACCCATCCCTTTTGGTAACCACTAGCCCCTTCTTGGAGTTTGTGAGTCTGCTGCTGTTTTGTTCCTTCAGTTTTGCTTCATTGTTATACTCCACACATGAAGGAAACCATTTGGTACTTGTCCTTCTCTGCCTGGCTTATTTCACTGAGCATAATACCCTCCAACTCCATCCATGTTGTTGCAAATGGTAGGATTTGTTTCTTTCTTGTGGCTGAATAGTATTCCATTGTCTATATGTACCACATCTTCTTTATCCATTCACCCACTGATGGACACTTAGGTTGCTTCCATATCTTGGCTATTGTAAATAGTGCTGCGATAAACAGGGGTGCATATGTCTTTTTGGATCTGAGAACTTGTCTTTGGGTAAATTCCTAGGAGTGGAATTCCTGGGTCAAATGGTATTTCTATTTTGAGTTTTTTGAGGAACCTCCATATTGCTTTCCACAATGATTGAACTAATATACATTTCCACCCTTAGTGTAGGAGCGTTCCCCTTTCTCCGTATCCTCACCAGCATTTTTTGTTCCTGGTCTTGTGGATGTTGTCCATCCTAACTGGTATGAGGTGATATCTCATAGTGGTTTTAATTTGCATTTCTCTGATAATTAGTGATGTGGAGCATCTTTTCATGTGCCTGTTGGCCATCTGAATTTCTTCTTTGGAGAATTGTCTGTTCATATCCTCTGCCCCTTTTTTAATTGGGTTATTTGTGTTTTGGTTGTTGAGGCTTGTGAGCTCTTTATATATTTTGGATGTTAACCCCTTGTCAGATATGTCGCTTACAAATATATTCTCCCATACTGTAGGATGCCTTTTTGTTCTGCTGATGGTGTCCTTCGCAGAAGCTTTTTAGCTTGATATAGTCCCATTTGTTCATTTTTGCTTTAGTTTCCCTTGCCCGAGGAGATAACCCCATACACAAAAGTAAACTTGAAATGGATCAAAGACGTGAATGTAAGTCATGAAACCATAAAACTCCTAGAAGATAACATAGGCAAAAATCTGAATATAAATATGAGCAACTTTTTCCTGAATGCATCTCCTCGGGCTCATATTTATATTCAGGAGATTTTTGCCTATGTTATCTTCTAGGAGTTCTTTGGTTTCATGACTTACATTCAGGTCTTTGATCCATTTCAAGTTTACTTTTGTGTATGGGGTTAGACAGTAATCCAGTTTTATTCTCTTGCATGTAGCTGTCCAGTTTTCCCAACACCAGTTGTTGAAGAGGCTGTCATTTCCCCATTATATGTCCAAGGTTCCTGAGGGTAAAGCATTTTGATAGCACATTTCTATATATTCATTAATTCAGATAACATTTACTAAGCTCCTGTAACATGTTGGGGAATACGATAAGAACTTGAAAAATGAATTACACACAGATCTTGTATTGAAGGAAAAGAATCCAGAGAACAGATAATCATGACATGGTCAGAAGTATGAACAAAGCACTCAGGCAAGAAGTGTCTTATAGGACCAGTAAGAATTAACTGTGTGAACATTTCCTGAAAACTGCATTTTGGAAGGCATGTTGTAAAACTACATGTTGGAAAGCAAGAGATTACGAAATTGTAGGATGAATCTGGGAAATCAGTATTGGGGGGTACACATTGAGGGTCTATCAGTTAGAGAAGTTCATGGAAACCTGATTGTGAGGTTTGGTAAGGACTGTGAACTCTCTCCTTGAAAAGAGAGGACTCATTAAAGGATTTTAGGCAGAGAAGTGACATAAATTTTGTATTTTAGAAGGATTTTTTTTTCTGCAGAATGATGTAAAAGAGGTCAGAGTGACGGAGGGACCTGTTATTGCATTTAACCAGGTGAGAAATGACCAGGCCATGGCGGCAGGAATAGAAAAGGATTCTGAGTATGAGTGATAGGAGTGAAACTCTGTAAGATTTAATATGTTGAGTGAGGGAGGAGTATAAGCTGTCTCTGTCTTAGGAGTAGAAGCTATCTCCCAGCTTCTCATTTGGACAATTAAAAAGAATGGCAGAACCACTTTTTTTATATTAGCTAAACCATTTTATTGTAATAAATCCTTATCATCAATATACAAGGAATCATATTCTTTTTTTATTTATTTTGGAATCATTAATCTACATTTACATGAGCAGCATTACACTTACTAGACTCCCCCCATCATCAAGTCCCCACCATATACCCCATTAAAGTCACTGTCCATCAGCATAGTAAGATGCTATAGAATAACTACTTGTCCTCTCTGTGTTGTACGGCCCTCCCCGTGCCCCCCCAACATTATGTCTGCTAATCGTAATGCCCCTTTCTCCCTCTTATCCCTCCCTTTCCACCCATGTTCCCCAGTCCCTTTCCCGTTGGTAACTATTAGTCCGTTCTTGGGTTCTGTGAGTCTCCTGCTGTTTTGTTCCTTCAGTATTTTTTCTTTGTTCTTATACTCCACATATGAGTGAAAACATATGATACTTGTCTTTTTCAGCTTGGCTTATTTCACTGAGCATAATGCCCTCTAGCTCCATCCATGTTGTTGCAAATGGTAGGATTTGTTTTCTTCTTATGGCTGAATAATATTCTGTTGTGTATATGTACCACATCTTCTTTATCCATTCATCTACTGATGGACACTTAGGTTGCTTCCATTTCTTGGCTATTGTAAATAGTGCTGCGATAAACATAGGGGTGCATCTGTCTTTTCAAACTGGGCTGCTGCATTCTTAGGGTAAATTCCTAGGAGTGGAATTCCTGGGTCAAATGGTATTTCTATTTTGAGTTTTTTGAGGAACCTCCATACTGCTTTCCACAATGGTTGAACTAATTTGCAGTCCTACCAGCAGTGTAGGAGGGTTCCCTTTTCTCCACATCCTCTCCAACATTTGTTGTTGTTTGTGTTTTGGATGTTGGCCATCCTCACTGGTGTGAGGTGATATCTCATTGGGGTTTTAATCTGCATTTCTCTGATGATTAGCAATGTGGAGCATCTTTTCATGTGCCTGTTGGCCATCTGAATTTCTTCTTTGGAGAAGTGTCAGTTTAACTCCTCTGCCCATTTTTTAATTGGCTTATTTACTTTTTGTTTCTTGAGGTGTGTGAGCTCTTTATATATTTTGGATGTTAATCCTTTATCAGATATGTTCATGTATAAATATAGTCTTCCACACTGTAGGATGCCTTTTTGTTCTGTTAATGGTGTCTTTTGCTGTACAGAAGCTTTTCAGCTTGATATAGTCCCACTTACTCATATTTGCTTCTGTTTCTCTTGCCTGGGGAGATATGTTCATGAGGAAGTTGCTCATGTTTATGTCTAAGAGATTTTTGCCTATGTTTTTTTCTAAGAGTTTTATGGTTTCATGACTTACATTCAGGTCGTTGATCCATTTTGAATTTACTTTTCTGTATGGTGTTAGACAATGATCCAGTTTCATTCTTTTACATATAGCTGCCCAGTTTTGCCAACACCAGCTGTTGAAGAGGCTGTCATTTCCCCCATTGTATATCTATGGCTTCTTTATCATATATTAATTGACCCTATATGTTTGGGTTAATATCTGGACTCTCTATTCTGTTCCACTGGTCTGTGGGGTCTGTTCTTGTGCCAGTACCAAATTGTCTTGATTACTGTGTCTTTGTAGTAGAGCTTGAAGTTGGGAAACAATATCTTCCCTGCTTTATTCTTCCTTCTCAGGATTGCTTTGGCTATTCGTGGTCATTTCTGGTTCCATATGAATTTAGAACTATTTGTTCCAATTCGTTGAAGAATGCTGTTGGTATTTTGATAGGGATTGCATTGAATCTGTAGATTGCTTTAGGCAGGATGGCCTGTTTTTTTTTAATCTGACTATTAAAAAGTTTAATTATTCTCTGAAGTAATTCTTGAATCAAAGAAGAAAGCAATACTGAAATAACAAATTAGCAATAATCGAAGACCTACATGTAAAAGATAACAGAACGATAAGCATTCTAGCATAAAAGTTAGGAAAAAGGGACTTCTAGGAAGATGGCAGCGTGAGTAGGGCAGCAGAAATCTCCTCCCAGCACTACATTTATCTATGAAAATACAGCAAATGCAACTATTCCTAAAAGAGAGACCAGAATACACAGGAAAGCACACAGCATGCAGCTACACCCGAGAGGACGCGGCACCACAAGAGGCGGGTAAGATATGGAGCCACGACCCGGCGGGACCCAACCACTCACGCACACCAGTGCACCGGCGGGAGGAGAGGATTCAGAGCCAGGAGGGAGTGGAAGTACACCCCACAAAGTAACCAGACCCGGTGATCTGCGCAGGGAGTGCTGACACACATAGCGCGGTATAGCGGAGATTGGAGAGACAGAGGGGCAGGATCTGAGCGGGGAACGCGCCAGGGTGCTTGCAGCCAGCTCCCGGCAGGGAGAAAAAGAAAAAAGAACAGCACCCGCTTTCTTCAGCGGTCTTAACGAGACAGGAGCCCAGAGGAAGAGCCAGATCACGCCGGCACACTCAGCCCAGCAAGCTGGGAGTCCTGGGGAGTTTCGGACTCCTGAGCTGGCGACTGGGAAAGGGTGGCCGCACATCCACTTCCCACAGAGATCTACATCTTCCCATTCATTCCCACCCGGCCAGAGCTATAAAGGGCCCTACGGAGAGGTGCGGCCATGGCTGCGGAATAGTGGGGCAACAGCGCCACCTACAGCATGCACACATAATCTACTTCCGGTGGGCTTTTGTTTTGTTTTGTTTGTTTTGTATTTTGTTTTCTCTTTTCTTTCTCTTTCTTTTTATTTCTTTCTTTTTTCTCTTTTTAAAGTCTTAAAGAGCCCAGCTGACATACATGGGGACTGCCAGCAACCACTTCTATAGCCAAGGAAAAGACAGAGGAATATGGTCAAGACTGAGATCAACCAGACAACCCCAGAGAGGGAGCCTGAAGGGATGGAAATGCACAGTCTTCCTGAAAAAGATTTCAGAATAAAAGTCATAACCATGCTGATGGATCTACAGAGAAATGTGCAAGAGCTGAGGGAGAAACTGAGGGAGGTGAGGAAAGACAATGCAGAAATCAGACAAGCGAGCGATGGGCTTAACAGCAGAATGGATGAGATGCAAGAGACGGTTATTGGAATAGAAATCAGAAAATAGGAATACAGAGAAGCTGAGCCAGAGAGAGATAAAAGGATTTTTAGGAATGAAAGAATTTTAAGAGAACTTTGTGACCAATCCAAACGGAACAATATTTACATTATAGCAGTACCAGAGGAAGAAGAGAGAGAAAAACGGTTAGAGAGTGTCTTTAAAGAAATAATTGCTGAAAACTTCCCCATGCTGGGGAAGGAAATAGTCTCACAGTCGACGGAAGCCCACAGATCTCCCAACACAAGGGACCCAAGGAAGACAACACCAAGACACATAATAATTAAAATGGCAAAGATCAAAGATAAGGACAGAGCATTAAAGGCAGCAGGAGAGAGAAAAAAGATCACCTACAAAGGAAAACCCATCAGACTATCATCAGACTTCTCAACAGAAACCTTACAGGCCAGAAAAGAATGGCATGATATATTTAACGTAATGAAACAGAAGGGCCTCGAACCAAGAATATTGTATCCAGCATGATTATCATTTAAATATGACGGACGGATTAAAGAATTTCCAGACAAACGAAAGTTGAAAGAGTTTGCCTCTCATAAGCCACCACTACAGAACATCTTAAACGGACTGCTCTAGAGGGAAGCAACCCTAAGGCTAAAAAGATGTCACCAGAGAAAATAAAATCATAGCAAAGAAAGCAGACCATCCAAATACTAACTAAAGGCAAAGAATAAAACACCTATTATAGAAAGAATGGAGGAGGAGGAATAAGAAGGGAGAGAAAGAAAGAAACATCAGACAGTGTTTACAATTACGTAACAAGAAAGTTAAGTTAGATTGTTAGACAGTAAAGAAGCAACCTTTGAACCTTCGGTAACCACGAATCTAAAGCCAGCAATGGCAGTAGGTACATATCTATC
The DNA here is from genome assembly GCA_032199065.1 of Smutsia gigantea. NCBI lineage: Eukaryota > Metazoa > Chordata > Mammalia > Pholidota > Manidae > Smutsia > Smutsia gigantea. The sequence continues at coordinate 140,240 of JAVSCE010014647.1, read as the reverse complement.
AATAATCACCTTAAATGTAAATGGACTGAATGCACCAATCAAAAGACACAGAGTAACAGAATGGATAAAAAAGCAAGACCCATCTATGTGCTGCTTACAAGAGGCTCACCTCAAACCCAAAGATATACACAGACTAAAAGTGAAGGGATGGAAAAAGACATTTCATGCAAACAACAAGGAGAAAAAAGCAAGTGTTGCAGTACTTGTATCAGACAAAATAGACGTCAAAACGAAGAAAGTAGCAAGAGATAAAGAAGGACATTACATAATGATAAAGGGGTCAGTCCAACAAGAAGATATAACCATTATAAATATATATGCACCCAATACAGGAGCGTCAGCATTTGTGAAACAAATACTAACAGAATTAAAGGAGGAAATAGACAGCAATGCATTCATTTTAGGAGACTTCAACACACCACTCACTCCAAAGGACAGATCAACCAGACAGAGAATAAGTAAAGACACAGAGGCACTGAACAACACACTAGAACAGCTGGACCTAACAGACATCTATAGAACTCTACACCCAAAAGCAACAGGATACACATTCTTCTCAAGTGCACATCGAACATTTTCCAGAATAGACCACATACTAGGCCACAAAAAGAACCTTAGTAAATTCAAAAATATTGAAATCCTACCAACCAACTTCTCAGATCACAAAGGTATAAAACTAGAAATAAATTTTAGAAAGAAATCAAAAAGGCTCACAAATACATGGAGATTTAACAACATTCTCCTAATTAGTCAATGGGTTAATGACGAAATCGAAACAGTAATAAAAGAATATATGGAGACCACTGACAACAACAACACAAAGCCACAACTTCTGTGGGACGCAGCAAAGGCAGTTCTAAGAGGAAAGTATATTGCAATCCAGGCCTATTTAAAGAAGGAAGAACGTTCCCAAATGAATAGTCTAAAGACACAAAACTGAAATTGGAAAAAGAAGAACAAATGAGGCCCAAAGTCACCAGACGGAGGGATATAATAAAGATCAGAGAAGAAATAAATAAAATTGAGAAGAATAAAACAATAGAAAAAATCAATGAAACCAAGAGCTGGTTCATTGAAAAAATAAACAAAATAGATAAACCCCTAGCCAGACTCATTAAGAGAAAAAGAGAATCTACACACATAAACAGAATCAGAAATGAGAAAGGAAAAATAATGACAGACGCCACAGAAATACAAAGAATTATAAGAGAATATTATGAGAATCTATATGCTAACAAGCTGAAAAACATAGAAGAAATGGACAACTTTTTAGAAAAATACAACCTTCCAAGACTGACCAAACAACAAACAGAGAAACTAAACAGACCAATCACCAGCAACGAAATTGAAGCGGTAATCAAAAAACTACCCAAGAACTAAACCCCAGGACCAGATGGATTCACCTCTGAGTTCTACCAGACATATAGAGAAGAAATAACACGCATTCTCCTTAAAGTTTTCCAAAAAATAGAAGAGGAGGAATACTTCCAAACTCATTCTATGAAGCCAGCATCACTCTAATACCAAAACCAGGCAAAGACCTCACCAAAAAAGAAAATTATAGACCAATATCGCTGATGAACAAGGATGCAAAAAGACTCAACAAAATATTAGCAAATAGAATTCAAAAAAACATCAAGAGGATCATACACCATGATCAAGTGGGATTCATCCCAGGGATGCAATGATGGTACAACATTCGAAAATCCATCAACATCATCCACCACATCAATAAAAATAACAAAAACCACATGATCGTCTCCATAGATGCTGAAAAAGCATTTGACAAAATTCAGCATCCATTCCTGATTAAAACTCTCAACAAAATGGGTATAGATGGCAAGTACCTCAACATCATAAAGGCCATATATGACAAACCCACAGCTAACATCATACTTAACGGCGAGAAGCTGAAAGCTTTTCATCAAAAATAAGGAACAAGACAGGGATGCCCACTCTCTCCACTGTTATTCAACATAGTACTGGAGGTCCTAGCCACAGCAATCAGACCAAACAAAGACATACAAGGCATCCAGATTGGTAAAGAAGTCAAATTGTCACTATTTGCAGATGACATGATATTGTACATAAAAAACCCTAAAGACTCCACTCCAAAACTACTAGAACTAATATCTGAATTCAGCAAAGTTGCAGGATACAAAATTAACACACAGAAATCTGTTGCTTTCCTATACACTGACGATGAACTAACGGAAAGAGAAATCAGAAAAACAATTCCATTCACAATTGCATCAAAAAGAATAAAATACCTAGGAATAAACCTAAGGAAGGAAGTGAAAGACCTGTAACCTGAATACTACAAGACATTCCTAAGAGAAATTAAAGAGGACACTAACAAATGGAAATGCATCCCATGCTCTTGGCTAGGAAGAATAAATATTGTCAAAATGGCTCTACTACCCAAAGTAATCTACAGATTCAACGCAATCCCTATCAAACTACCAACAGCTTTCTTCAGTGTACTGGAACAAATAATTCTAAAATTCATATGGAACCACAAAAGACCCAGAATAGCCAAAGCAATCCTGAGAAGGAGGAATAAAACAAGGGGAATTACGCTCCCTGACTTCAAGCTCTACTACAAAGCCACAGTAATCAAGACAATTTGGTATTGGCACAAAAAATGACCCACAGACTAGTGGAACAGAACAGAAAATCCAAACATTAACCCAAACACATACAGTCAATTAATAATTGATAAAGGAACCTTGGATATACAATGGGGGAGATGACAGCCTCTTCAGCAGCTGGTGTTGGAAAAACTGGACAGCTACCTGTAAGAGAATGAAACTGGACTAATGTCTAGCCCCATACACAAAGGTAAACTCAAGGTGGATCAAAGACTTGAATGTAAGTCATGAAACCATAAAACTCTTAGAAAAAAACATAGGCAAATAGCTCTTGGACGTAAACATGAGCGACTTCTTCATGAAAATATCTCCCTGGGCAAGGGAAACAAAAGCAAAAATGAACAAGTGGTACTATATCAAGCTGAAAAGCTTCTGTACAGCAAAGGACACCATCAGTAGAAGAAAAAGACATCCTATAGTATGGGAGAATATATTCATAAATGACCTATCCGATAAAGGGTTGACATCCAAAATATATAAAGACCTCACGCACCTTAACAAACAAAAACCAAATAATCCAATTAAGAAATGGGCAGAGGACATGAATAGACACTTCTCTAAAGAAGAAATTCAGATGGCCAACAGGCACATGAAAAGATGCTCCACATCGCTAATCATCAGAGAAGTGCAGATTAAAACCACAATGAGATATCACGTCACACCAGTGAGGATGGCCAACATCCAAAACACAAACAACAACAAATGTTGGAGAGGATGTGGAGAAAAGGGAACCCTCCTACACTGCTGGTGGGACTGCAAATTAGTTCAAACATTCTGGAAAGCAGTATGGAAGTTCCTCAAAAAAACTCAAAATAGAAATACCATTTGTCCCAGGAATTCCACTCCTAGGAATTTACCCTAAGACTGCAGCAGCCCAGTTTGAAAAAGACATATGCACCCCTATGTTTATCGCAGCACTATTTACAATAGCCAAGAAATGGAAGCAACCTAAGTGTCCATCAGTAGATGAATGGATAAACATATACACAATGAAATGTTTTTCAGCCATAAGAAGGAAACAAATCCTACCATTTGCAACAACATGGATGGAGCTAGAGGGTATTATGCTCAGTGAAATAAGCCAAGCCGAAAAAGACAAGTATCAAATGATTTCACTCATATGTGGAGTATAACAACAAAGAAAAAATACTGAAGGAACAAAACAGCAGCATTCTCACAGAACCCAAAAACAAACTAATATTTACCAAATGGAAGGGGACTGGGGAAGATGGGTGGGAAGGGGGGAGAAGAGTGAAAAAGGGGCGTTACCATTAGCAGATGTAATGTTGGGGGGGGGCACCGGGAGGGCTGTACAGCTCAGAGAAGACAAGTAGTGATTCTACAGCATCTCAGTATGCTGATGGACAGTGACTGTAATGGGCTTGGTGTGGGGGACCTGAGGAAGGGGTAGTTTAATCACCCTAATATTGCACATGTAATTGTAGAGTTATGATATCAAAATAAATTGTATTTAAAAAGTTAGGAAAAAGAAAGAACACATATCAGAAGAATTTTGGAGAAATAATTAATAAAGCAAATATCAAAGAATTACAAAAATTAAAAAGTTACCTTTGATGTTTGAAAAAGTAGAGGAGAATGTAGAGAAAGATCTATACTGACATTGTGGATGGTAATCCTTTGGGGTGAAAAGATATTTCTTTGTGTTTTTTTTTGAGTTTTTTTATTAGGTGTTCTTTTTTCGTATCATTAATGTACAATCATTTGAACAACATTATGGTTACTAGACCCCCTATTATCAAGTCTGCCCCACATACCCAACTACAGTCACTGTCCATCAGCATAGTAACATGCTATAGAAAGGATGGCCATTTTGACAATATTAATTCTTCCTAGCCAAGAGCATGGGATGAGTTTCCATTTGTTCGTGTCCTCTTTAATTTCTCTCAAGAGGGTCTTACAGTTTTCAGGGTATAGGTCTTTCACTTCCTTGGTTGGGTTTATCCCTAGGTATTTTATTCTTTTTGATGCAATTGTGAATGAAATTGTTTTCCTGATTTCGCTTTCTGCTAGTTCATCGTTAGTGTATAGGAATGCAACATATTTCTGTGTATCAATTTTGTAACCGCAACTTTGCTGAATTCAGATATTAGTTCTAGTAGTTTTGGAGTGGATTCTTTAGGGTTTTTTGTGTACACAATCATGTCATCTGCAAACAGGGACAGTTTGAGTTCTTCCTTACCAATCTGGATGCCTTTTATTTCTTTGTGTTATCTAATTGCCATGCCTAGGACCTCCAGAACTATGTTGATTAAAGTGGGGAGAGTGGGCATCCTGGTCTTGTTCCCGATCTTAAAGGAAAAGCTTTCAGATTCTCACTGTTAAGTATAGTGTTGGCTGTGGGTTTGTCATATATGGCCTTTATTATGTTGAGGTACTTGTCCTCCCAACCCATTTTGTTAAGAGTTTTTATCATGAATGGATGTTGAATTTTGTCGAATGCTTTTTCAGCATCTATGGAGATTGTCACGTGGTGTTTGTCCTTCTTTTTGTTGATGTCGTGGGTGATGTTGATGGATTTTCGAATGTTGTACCATCCTTGAATCCCTGAGATGAATCCCACTTGATCATGGCGTATGATCCTCTTGATGTATTTTTTAATTAAGTTTTCTAATATTTTGTTGAGTATTTTTGCATCTATTCTCATCAGGGATATTGGTGTGTAATTTTCTTTTTTGGTGCTGTCTTTGCCTATTTGTGGTATAGAGTGATGCTGGCTTCATAGAATGAGTTTGGAAGTATTCCCTCCTCTTCTATTTTTTGGAAAACCTTATGGAGAATGGGTATTACATCTTCTCTGTATGTCTGATAAAATTCAGCGGTGAATCTATCTGGACCAGGAGTTTTGTTCTTGGGTATTTTTTTGATTACTGATTCAAGTTTTTGTTGGTAATTGGTCTGTTTAGGTTTTCTGTTTCTTCCTTGGTCAGTCTTGGAAGGTTGTATTTTTCTAGAAAGTTGTCGATTTCTTCTAGGTTATCCAGCTTATTAGCATGTAGATTTTCATAGTATTTTCTAATAATTCTTTGTATTTCTCTGGGGTCCATCATGATTTTTCCTTTCTCATTTCTGATTCTGTTTATGTGTGTAGATTCTCTTTTTCTCTTAGTAAGTCTGGCTAGGGGTTTATCTATTTTATTTATTTTCTCAAAGAACCAGCTCTTGGTTTCATTGATTTTTTTATACAGTTTTATTCTTCTCAATTTTATTTATTTCTTTTCTGATCTTTATCATGTCCCTCCTTCTGCTGACTTTGGGCTTAATTTGTTCTTCTTTTTCCAGTTTCTTTAATTGTGACTTTAGACTATTCATTTGCAATTGTTCTGCCTTCTTTAAATAGGCCTGGGTGGCTATATACTTTCCTCTTAGAGCTGCATTTGCTGCGTCCCACAGAAGTTGGGGCTTTGTGCTGTTGTTTTCATTTGTCTCCATATATTGCTTGATCTGTTTTAATTTGGTCACTGATCCATTGATTATTTAGGATCATGTTGTTAAACCTCCATGTGTTTGTGAGCCTATTTTTTTCTTTGTACAATTTATTTCTAGTTTTAAACCTTTGTGATCTGAGAAGTTGGTTGGTAGAATTTCAATCTTTATGAATTTACTGAGGCTCATTTTGTGGCCTAGTTAGTATGTGGTCTATTCTGGAAAATGTTCCATGTGCACTTGAGAAGAATGTGTATCCTGCTGCTTTTGGGTGTAGAGTTCTATAGATGTCTGTTATGTCCATCTGTTCTTGTGTGTTGTTCAGTGCCTCTGTGTCCTTACTTATTTTCTGTGTGGTTGATCTGTCCTTTGGAGTGAGTGGTGTGTTGAAGTCTCCTAAAATGAATACATTGCTGTCTATTTCCTCCTTTAATTCTGGTAGTATTTGTCTCACATATGCTGGTGCTCCTGTGTTGGGTGCATATATATTTATAATGGTTATATCCTCTTGTTGGACTGACCCCTTTATCATTATGTAATGTCCAACTTTATTTGTTACTTTCTTTGTTTTGAAGTTTATTTTGTCTGGTACATGTACTGCAACACCTGCTTTTTTCTCCCTGTTGTTTGCATGAAATATCTTTTTCCATCTCTTCACTTTTAGTCTGTGTACGTGTTTGGGTTTTAGGTGTGTCTCTTGTAAGCAGCATATAGATGGGTCTTGCTTTTTTATCCATCCTATTACTCTGTGTCTTTTGATTGGTGCATTCAGTCCATTTACATTTAGGGTGATTATTGATAGATATGTACTTATTGTCATGCAGGCTTTGGATTCGTGTTTACCAAATGTTCAGGTGTAGCTTCTTTACTATCTAACTGTCTAACTTAATTCTCTTATTAAGTTGTTATAAACACAGTCTGATGATTCTTTATTTTTCTACCTTCTTATTCTTCCTCCTTCATTCTTTATATGTTAGGTGTTTTGTTCTTTACTCTTTTGTGTTTCCTTTGACTGCTTTTGTGGATAGTTGATTTTATTTTTTGCCTTTCGTTAGTATTTGGTTGGTCTGCTTTCTTTTCTGTGATATTATTTTCTCTTTTGACATCTGTTTAGATTTAGGAGGGCTTCCGTGTAGAGCAGTCCCTTTAAAATATCCTGTAGAGGTTGTTTGTGGGAGACAAATTCCCTCAACTTTTACTTGTCTGGGTATTGTTTAATCCCTCCTTCAAGTTTAAATGATAATCTTAACAGAAACAGTATTCTTCGTTCAAGGCCCTTTTGTTTCATTGCATTAAATATATCATGCCATTCTCTTCTGGCATGTAAGGTTTCTGTTGAGAAGTCTCATGATAGCCTGATGGGTTTTCCTTTGTAGGTGATCTTTTTTCTCTCTCTGGCTGCCCTTAATACCCTGTCCTTGTCTTTGATCTTTGCCATTTTAATTATTATATGTCTTGTGTTGTCATCTTTGGTCCCTTGTGTTGTGAGATCTCTGGACTTACATGGTCTGAGAGACTGTTTCTGTCTTCAGCTTGGGGAATATTTGGCAATTATTTCTTCAAAGACACTTTCTATCCCTTTTTCTCCCCCTTCTTCTTTTGGTACCCCTATAATGTGAATATTGTTCTGTGTGGATTGATCACCGAGTTCTCTAATATTCTTTCATTCCTAGAGATCCTTTTATCTTTCTATGCCTCAGCTTCGCTGTTCCTGTTCTCTGATTTCTATTCCATTAACAGTATCTTGCACCTCGTCCAGTCTGCTCTTAAGACCTTCTATTGATTGTTTCATTTCTGTTGTCTCCCTCTGGACTTCATCCCTTAGCTCTTGCATATTTCTCTGCAGCTCCATCAGCATGGTTATGACTTTTATTTTGAATTCTTTTTTGGGAAGATTGGTTATATATCTATCTCACCAGGCCCTCTCTCTCGGGTTGTTTGAGTTTTGACTGGACCAGATTCTTCTGCTTTTTCATGGTGATAGAAGCGGTCGCACTCAGGTGGCACATGTGTCAGCTGGGACAACAAAGTCCCTTCTTGGTTGCTGGTTGCGTTGTCCTTCTCCACTATCTGTGCCGTCTACCCACTCACTGGGAGCAGTCTCTGGGATAATGTCCTGAGCTGCTATGGGAGGGGCGGCTCTCGGGATACCCTAGGGCTCCACAGGGGTTCCCAGTTGCGCTGCTTGTGTTCTCCTGTGAAAACAGCACCCCTTCATGCCTTTTGGACCTTGCTCCAGCTTCTGCTGCCTGTGCCATTTACCTGCACATGGGGACCAGTCTCTGGGATAATCTCCTGAGCTTCCATGGATGGGGTGCCCCTCGGGATACCTGAAGGCGCTGCGGGAGGTTGCAGATGCGCCGGGTGTTTTCTCCTTCAAGAACAGCGCCCCTTCGTGCCTTCCGGACCTTGCTCCGGCTTCCTCTGTCTGTTCTGCGAAGCTACGTGCAGGCGGCAGCCTCTGGGTCTGTCCCAGTTAGCTGCACACTGTGAGAAGACTCTGTGTGGTTGCTGTGGCCGGGGCTGTTCTCCAGCTGCTCTGCAGCTGTGGCAGGTCAGCCGGTTTGCTTGCAGCACTGGCCTGGGGGGAATGAATGGAAGGCTGCTTCTCGCCGTGAGAGGCTTTGGAGCTGTGTCAATCCCCAGGGGGTTAGGACCCCTGAAGTTCCTCAAGATTCCCAGCCTGCTGGGCCGAGTGTGCCAGGACGATTTTTTCCATCTATTAAGCCCTTGTCCCTTTAATACTTTTAAAAAGCACCCGCTTTCATATAGTCCCAGGGGAGTCAGCTGTGGGGACCCACTCACAGTCTCCATCTCAGATTTTACTTTTCTGTTTCTCTAATATCCAATACACCATGCAATGTGTGTCTGTCCTCCCGGTGCAGATTACCAGGGCTGGTTATTTAGCAGTCCTGTGCTTCCACTCCCTCGCCATTCTAATTCTTTTCCTCCCGCTGGCAAGCTGAGGTGGGGGGAGTGCTCAGGTCTCACTGGATCACGACTTTGTATCTTACCCTTTTCGTGAGATGCTGAGTTCTTGCAGATGTATATGTAGCCTGGCTGTTGTACTGTCTCTTCTGGTCTGTCTTTTAAGAATAGTTGTATTTGTTGTATTTTCAAAAATATATATGGTTTTGGGAGGTGATTTCTGCCACCCTTCTCACGCCGCCATTTTTAGACCCTCTTCAGAACCATTTTTTGAGATACGGAATTCAGAAGGAGGATAAGAAATGTCTGTCATCTATCACTACATAACCACCCCAAAATTTACACTGTTACAGTAACAACTACATATTTGCTTGTGACCCTGCTCTGGACTAGCAGGGATAGCTTGACTGTGCTTGACAAAGCACTGGCTGGGAAGGTTGACTATAGCTGGAGGATTCAAGAATAACATCATTCACATGGCTGACCCATCGTGCTGCCACTGTTTGAGAGCTCAGTTATGGCTGCTGGCTGGGTTCTCTGTTCTCTTCATTAGGGCTTTTCCATCTTGCTCTTCACGTTTCCTCACAATATGGTATCTGTGTTTTGAGGAAGAATGTCTCAAGAGGTTTAGAGGGGAGCTTGATATCTCTTGAGGCTTGGCTTCAAAAGTTATGCAGCATGGTATTGGCCAAAGTCTGTCATAGGGCCAGATTCCAGGGAAGTAGAAATAGACCTCCATTTCTTGATTAGTGAGTGGCAGAGAATTTATAGACATCTTTAATCCACTATAAGAATGTATGAAGAAAAAAATAAGAAATTCAGATTAGGCACGTTGAGTTGGGGGTATCTGAGTGACATCAAAATGGAGCCATCAAAAAGTAGGCAAGGCAACATACAGGTCTGGTGCTCAGGGAAAAGCACTAGCTTTGGCAGACATTTGGTGGACATAAATAGTAGTTAAATTATGGGTTACCCAAGGAGTGTGTGAAGAAGGTGAATGTCAGGAGGCAGGATTGGAGATTTTAGATTTTTAGAGGTCAAGTAGAGAAAAAATTTTGCACAACAAAGACTAGGATGCAAGACAGAGAAATATGAGGAAAACAGAAGACAGTGGGGCCACAGAAACCCAGGGGAGAATTTGAGAAGGAGGGACTGTTCATTAAATTCAGATGCCATAAAGATGTCAAGAAATATAAGAAACACGAAAATGTTCACTGGCCTTAGCAGTACAGAGGCCTTTGTGAGCTTATGAAGGCATTTCTAATAGAGTGGTGGAGATATTGTCTAGAATTTGTGGTTCAAAGATACATATACTGCTGAATGGAGCGAAAGATTTGTTACCTGGGATACCATGTCTTTCCAACTGTTTCTTTTTTTAGAGTTGTTTGGATTCCTTTCGATTCTTCAAACACAACATAACCGCTGCATCTAAATTTACTGGAAACAATTGTCCACTTCTGGTTCAAAGGCACAATGTCAGTCCAGGAATTTTTTTGGTATGTACTTTGAGATGTATGACTTTTTTAACTGACTGTTGTGTATGATGCTTGCATGACATAGAGATTATTCATAGAATGCACTGAAGGCTAGAGAGAATGAAGAAATAGATGAGCTCGAATCACAACCTTCTGTGGTACCCCCTTGACTACAGGTCTGCTTAAAACAATAGGTTATAAATGCAGATCTTTTTATAACTGTTGGATTATCCTTCCTATTACTCTAGTGAAGTTAAAAATGGGATAGTCTGTTAAAACTGAGGTGGCCAAATCATCCACCTCATGGGTTGATATGGTATTATAAATGCTAAAATTTAGGTATTGCATTTCAGATGCTTATAACCTAATTGAGGAGATAGGATATAATATCCATAATTTAAGACTGAATAGAAAAACTTCCGTAAGTGAGACAGCCTAATATGGTAGAGAAAGCGTGTACTTTGAAAACAAACTGACCTGAGATCAAACCTTGATTCTACTTGCAGTGCGACCGTGGGCAAATTACTAAGCCTTTCTGAACCTGTTTCCTCCTTTACAAAAGAGGAAAATGATAACCAACTCATAACATTTTAAACATTCAGTGAGATAATGTCCATAAAGTGCTTGTTTCAATTCCTGGCACATTGAGGGCACTTAAAAAGTGTTAATTCTCTTCCACCAATTTTTCAGTTCAATAAATATATATTGAAAGTCTGCTCTGTGCCAAGCATGCTATTGGGCACTGAGGATACACACACAAAAAAATAAGCCACAGTCCCTCCTACCAAGGAGCTCCCAGTCTGCAGTCTGAGGAGGCTTCCTAAGAAGCTGGGTGGGATTTTGATAAAGAGAGGTATGAAGAGGAAAGAAGTTCCTGGGAAAGGGAAAAGCAAGGAGGACAAGGAACCTTGAGGTCTGCTTTTTAGTCCTGTACCTTCCACTGTAACCAGCTGTATATGTTTGGGTTAATCTCATCTAAGCAGAGAGGACTGCATTAGAGCAGTGGCTCTCAACCTGGCTGATGACTTAGGTGCATGAAAAAATTATTTCTGGGCCACACCCTAGAACAGTCAAATTAGAATTTTTGTGGGTGAGACTCAGCAACAGTATCCTCTTTATATCAACTTTATTATTATATGTTTCACATACAATACAATGCACTCACTTTAAATGTACAGTTTTGATGACTTTTGACAAATGTATATACTTGTGTAACTACCTCCACAATCAAGAAAGAAAACATTGCCACCACCAACCCATAAAAGTTACCTTCAGCCCTTTAGCTGTCAGTCCTTCCAACCTCATATCCAGGTGATCACTGACCTGCTTTCTGTCACTATAGATTAGGGTTGCCTTTTATAGAATTTCATCTAAAAGGATTCATACACTAAGCATTCTTATTTTGGCTATGAATTTTAAAAGCTTCCCTGGATGATTTTAATGAGAACAATGGACTAGATGATCTTTCAGAATCCTACTAGTTAAAAAAAAAATACAATGATTTCATCTGCTAGTTTAGAGGTACTTTACAAGAGTTTCATTTTAGGAATAATAACTCTGACTGCTGTCCTTGTAATAATTAGGATAATGCTAAAACTATTTATTGAGTTTTTACTATGTGCCCAGGCACTGTGCTATTATTCATATGTATTTTCTTATCTAAGAACCCAGGGAATAGGTGCTAATAATATCCCTGATAATACAAGTAGAACCTGAAATTTAAAGAGATTAAGTAACTTGTCCAAGGAGCTAGCAAGCAGTGGGGTCAGGATCCAATACAGACTTTCTCACAATAATCAAAGACTTGCTTTTAATCATTAAGACTCTATAAGAGCTCCTGCAAGGTAATGTCTCAGCCCCCCTTATCTTCAGATATTCTTAAGATCTGTGAAGTGATACCAGATGAATTCCAGCTGGAGAGAAGAAACTAATTTAAAGATACACTTAACAAAAAAGGCTTAAGGCAAAGAACGTCTCACCTTCATATGAGAAATAAGCCTGTTTGTTTCAAGTGTCAAATGACAGTTTAGACAAGAGAAGGAGGCTTAGGACAAATGAGATTGGGCAGAGGCTGCATCTGTACATGTCTTTTGAGATACATACAAAACAGAGAAAGTGAATAGCTCATCCACTGATTTCAGTAAAGTGAGTAACTTCCTCAGATTTCAGTCCACATATGACCCCCAAAAATCTTTTTTTAGTTTTCAAGCTATAAATCCACTGCCGTTGTGAACACTGAACAATGAGTCTTATTCTGTGGTAGGGAAGTCTTCCCACAGTACCTGACAAGTGATCAGGTATCACCCTGCTCCAGCAAACCTATCTGATCCTGTGAGTCTTGGCAGACTTACTTGGTTCGTTTATAGTCTGTGCTTCCTATAAATTTACTGGTGGTTTAAAAAACAAAATCAGCACAGTGTAAGTGTATGTCCTCGTTAAATTGTACTCATCCACGACATCCAAATTAGAGGCTGTCAGCTGAGATCCTCCCGGTTCCCTGTAAGAAAACATTAACACTTACTCTTGATCACCTAAAACAAACAGGTTCCAATTCTAATGCTAGCTATGCGTGTCTGGCTTTCAAGCCAAAAGCAAGGCTACAGCCTCAGCTGCCTAGCTGTCTGTCCACTGGGTGACAGTGTTGATTCGTCTGATATAAATGTGCTTTGTTCCTGGGCCAGAAAACTCCGGGTAAGGTCACATGCAGCCAGATTGCTTTCTGTGGGCCTTGGGGAATGGCTCTGCCTTTCTTCCCAGAGCGAAGCAGAATGATTCTCTTTATCTTTCAAGGGAAAATGTGAGTGAAGAATTGTTCTGATGTTATGTTGGGCTCGGTTTCTTGGGACGAAGTGGGACAGAGAATGGATGTGATTATCCATAATAAATTAACTTGCATTTTCCTGATAATTTAATGAAGGCAAAAAACTTGCAAAGGCTATCATGAAAATTCATTTCAGCTATTTACTTAGATGCATGGAATGGATAGTTTCTTTAACCAAGTTGTTCATTCTTATTCTTATACAAATGTGCTTATGTATGGAATATGCATTACTCAGGGCTCTGAAGAGGAACAAGATTGTCTTTGTGGAATGTTATTTCCAAATTGCCACATCATGGTTTTACATTATTCTGTCTGTTGTGACATGACCCCTGTCTTCAAGAGGAGACATAGATCGGCAAGAACAAATATCGTAGTAAGATTCAATGTGATTAGCGGGAATAATGGAGGTGTGTTAGGATAATGCAGTAGAGGAAAGGGAACAATGGAACTGGCCACATCCCCATTTTAAAAGGGCAAAACAGAAAATGAGGGTTGGCTTCAAGATGCTGTAAGAGGGTTAGTTTGCACAATTTTTTGTTCTCCTCCACTCTCCCTCCCTGAAAAGGAGAGAATAATGATTCAGATATTGGAACTCTTCATTATATAGTGAGCAACGAAATGCTCATGTTAATGTGGGACTCTGTTCCAAATTATTTTTAATCAGGTTTTCAGAGTGGAACAGAATTATCAGTTTAAGAAATTATACCATAAAACGTTTTTAGTATCAAAAAGTTTTTTTTTCTCCTTTGCTTTATTTGATATTATTTGGTCCAATCTATTTGTGCTGATGTTAGCACATTTATATTTTATTAAACTTAACATAAGTTTTGGGCTTTAAAAAAATATTAAAATACACTAAAAGTGCAGTAGTAGTATTTTCTTAGGGAGTTCCACTTGAGTTCTGAGAACCTCAAGTGAGGGTTAGAAATACAAGCAAGTTGTCTGACCACATGCAGATCTGGCTCTCACTCCCTGGGTTTCACACAGACATTGAGCAACACAGAACAAAGGGCCAAAGAAGCAAGAATGTGAAACTCTTGAGCTGAAAGTGACGTCCCTGTCTGCCCTTTGGATACCTCAGGGCCTTTCAGGGCCTCATCTACCACACCTAGACAGCATGGGCCTGTTTTGGGCAAATTGTATAACCACAAGCATTTTTATATTCTCTTCCATGTATTAAGGACATTTTATCAGAGTTTTGGTAGTCTTTACCCAGCAGAGGTCAACCATTTTGTCAGTAGAGAGGTAAATGATTTAGGAAAGGAGGCTCTGGGCACCTGGAAGTTGAGATTCCTCTGGGAGGCACCAGAGCAGAGCAGATTCCCTGGGGAAGCAAACCCAACCTTGTCCTCTGCCTCTGGTGTGCCTGCTGTGCCTGCCTTCTTCATGGTGGGTCACAAGGAAAGCAAAACTAAAGAGAGTGGGGTACAGAGTGTGTGCCTACAAGGCCCCAGGAACACCCTTATCTGTTTATCTCTGGAGCAGTGTGCACAAGATCCATTCATCTTCCAATTTCTTCTATCTTCTTAGTTTCCCAAACATGAATGTCTTTGCAGGCTTATATGGCTACTCTATGAGAAGCCAGCACCACAGATATTAGGGGGAGGGTTCTATTGGTGTAATGTAATTTGTGGAACTGTGGAAAACCATAAAGAAGGAAATAAATATCACTCACACTCCTACTGCCCAGTAATAAACACTGTTAATGGGACAGTGTATATCCTTCCAATGTCTGTACACACAAACACACACACACACTGAATTAGGGTCTTGAGGTACAGATAATAATATAAGCATTTTTCTATATCTTTAAGTATCATTTCTGTATTCTTTTATAGCAGCTTCATTTATGTTAGCTAAATAATATTCCATTACATGGTGGTACATGATTTATAATTCAATATATTTTTATTACTGGTTATTAAGTTAGTTTAAAGAAGAACACTAAAAATATTAGAACTGTCTAACATTGAAATTTATAGCCTTGGAAATCAGTGAGTTCTCCTTTTCAGAGCTAGAATATAATTTTCTAGGGGATACCTCAGAAGGAATTCCCACCCTGAGGGGTTGCCTTCCTTCTATTCTCTTGGCAATTATTTTTCTTCCCAGGGTTAACCCTCTCTCCCTGTGCTAGTACCATCTTGCGATCCTGGTCATCTTCTTGCTCCTGAATGCCACATTCAGGATGCGCTGCTCTTGTGTCTCTCCCTACCACAGGACTTTGGAACCAAGGAGGAGAGTCCCTTTTCTGGCCACTATGACCAGGTACACACTAGGACCCATAACTTTTTCTGTTTAATCATAAAGAAGCTCAGCATCACATCATAAAAATATCGTAGGTTTTTCGTGTTCTTAAAAATGGGATACTACTGGAGGAGATTCAAGATGGCGGCGTGAGAGATGACACGGAGAACTCCTCCCAAAACCACAAATAGTACAAAAATATAGTTAATTAATACAACTAACCCTAAAACAGCAAGAAGAAAGAAGGCTTAACCAGACTGCATACAGATCTCACAAACAGAGCAGACCTCACAAAACAGAGTAACGTACCAAAGCCTTAATCGTGTGGGACCCAAGCCCTTCTCCCACCCCAGCTCACAGGCGGGAGGAAGAGAAATAGCAGGGAGGGGGTGGAAGCCTGGGACTGCTGAACACATAGCCCTGGAGATCTGCTTTGTGAGTGGAAGCCTGTGTTGTGTGGTGCTCTGGATGTTGGGGAGCTCGGATGGGCGGAGGGCCTGGGAGACTGACATAGCAGCCTTTTGTGGAGGACGGGATCCACACCAGGCCACTCTGTGTCAGAGGAAGGGCAGTCTGAGAGGACTGCTGAAGGGGCGGGGTTTGCAAGGAGCTTGCTGCACGGGAGAAGGGAGAGCCGGACAAGGTTGTCTGGGCATGCTGTGCCCAGCTGGTTGGGAACCTTGAGGAGCTGCAGGTGCTCCATCCCTATGGCTGCCTACTCAGCTTCGAGGCCCCCCCACTGTGACACACAGTCTGCCGAGCCTTCCTACTGGTCTGCGGGCACCTGCTCGCAAAACGGGAGTCACTGCGCTGGCATCAGGCCAGCCAGAGGGAAGCGCTGCATACAGCAGCTAGAGATGCAAAGGACAGAGGCTTACACGTGTGTGCTTGGCCCACTGGTTCCAACACTGGAGACAAGCACAGCAGACGGGAATCAGGAAACAGATCTCTCCTCCCCCCAGGCACCAACTCTGCTCCCCTCGATGCTAACCTCACTTTAGGGGCTGAGCAACTCCAGAGACTGGAGTTTCTGTACACTAGTGGGCACCACATAGAAACATGAAATGTCAAAAGAACATGGTTGAGACCAAAATCTCACAAACCTCAGAAAAAGGGCCAAATGAAACTGAGCTCACCAATCTTCCTGAAAGACAGTTCAAAATAAAAATTATAAACATGCTATGGAAGTACAGGAAAATATTAAAATACTCAGGAATGAATTTAAGTCAGAGATTCAATCATTAAGAAATTCCATATATGAAATGAAACACACAATGGAGGGATTTAAAAGCAGATTACACTTAGTAGAAGAGATGGTAAATGGAATAGAAATTAGAGAAGAGGAATACAAAGAGGCTGCGGCACAGAGAGAAAAAAGAATCTCTAAGAATGAAAGAATATTGAGAGAACTGTGTGACCAATCCAAACGGAACAATATTCGCATTATAGGGGTACGAGAAGAAGGGAGAGAAAAAGGGATAGAAAGTGTTATTGAGGAGGTAATTGCTGAAAACTTCCCCAATCTGGGGAAGGAGATAGTCTCTCAAGCCATGGAGGTGCACAGATCTCCCAACACAAGGAACCCAAGGAAGACAACATCAAGACATACAATAATTAAAATGGCAAAGATCAAGGATAAAGACAGACTTTTAAAAGCAGCTAGAGAGAGGAAAAAGATCACATACAAAGGATAACCCCATCAGGTTATCATAAGACCTCTCAACAGAAATCTTAACAGGCCAGAAGGGAGTGGCATGATATATTTAATGCAATGAAGCAGAAGGGCGTTGAACCAAGAATACTCTACCCAGCAAGGATATCATTTAAATTTGAAGGAGGGATTAAACAATTTTCAGATAAGCAAAAGCTGAGAGAATTTACCTCCCACAAACCACCTCTACAGTGCATTTTGGAGGGACTCCTATAGATGGAAGTATTCCTAAGACTAAATAGATGTCACCTGAGGGCTAGACAAAGAGTACAGAATATGATTCATAACATACAAAGAATGGAGAAGGAAGAAAAAGGAGAAAAAAAAAGAAGCTTTAGGTTGTGTTTGTAATAGTATAAAAAGTAAGTTATATTAGACTGTTAATAGTAAGGGAATTGCCCTTGAACCTTTGGTAACCGTGAATATAAAGCCTGCAATGGCAATAAGTACGTAAGTATCGATAATCACCCTAAATGTAAATGGTCTGAATGCACCAATCAAAAGACACAGAGTTGCTGAATGGATAAAAAAACAAGACCCATCTATGTGCTGCCTACAAGAGACTCACTTCAAACCCAAAGACATACACAGACTGAAAGTGAAGGGATGGAAAAAGACATTTCATGCAACTAAGAGTGAGAAAAAAGCAAGAGTTGTAGTACCTGTATCAGACAAAATAGACTTCAAAACAAAGTCACAAGAGATGAAGAAGGACATTACATAATGATAAAAGGATCAGTCCAACAAGAGGATATAACTATTATAAATATCTATGCACCCAACACAGGATCACCTACATATGTGAAACGAATACTAACAGAATTAAAGGGGGAAATAGAATGGAATGCATCCATTTTAGGAGACTTCAAAACACCACTCACTCCAAAGGACAGATGAACCAGACAGAGAATAAATAAGAGACAGAGGCACTAAACAACATATTAGAAGAGATGGACCTAACGGACATCTACAGAACACTCCATCCAAAAAAGCAACAGGATACACATTCTTCTCAAGTGCACATGGAACATTTTCAAGAATAGATAATATACTAGGCCACAAAAATGACCTTAGTAAATTCAAAAGATTGAAATTGTACCAACCAGATTCTCAGATCACAAAGGTATGAAACTAGACATAAATTACACACAAAAAAATGAAAAAGCCCACAAATGCATGGAGGCTTAATAACATGCTCCTAAATAATCAATGGATCAATGACCAAATAAAAACAGAGATCAAGCAATATATGGAGACAAATGACAACAATAATTCAAAACTGCAAAATCTGTGGGATGCAGCGAAGGCCGTGCTAAGAGGGAAATATATTGCAATACAGGCCTACCTCGGGAAAGAAGAACAATCCCAAATGAACAGTCTACACTCACAATTAATGAAACTAGAAAAGTAAGAACATATGAGACCCAAAGTCAGTAGAAGGAGGGACATAATAAAGATTAAAGCAGAAATAAATAAAATGCAGAAGAATAACACAATAGAAAGAATCAATGAAAGCAGGAGCTGGTGCTTCAAGAAAATAAACAAAATAGATAAACCCTTAGGCAGACTTACCAAGAAAAAAAGAGAGTCTACACACATAAACAGAATCAGAAATGAGAAAGGAAAAATCACTACAGACACCACAGAAGTACAAAGAATTATGAGAGAATACTATGAAAAATTATATACTAACAAACTGGATAACCTAGAAGGAATGGAAAACTTTCTAGAAATTTACAACCTTCCAAGGCTGACCCAGGAAGAAACAGAAAATCTGAATAGACCAATTACCAGCAAAGAAATAGAACTGGTAATCAAAAAACTACCTAAGAACAAAACACCTGGACCAGATGGTTTCACTGCTGAATGTTATCAAACATTTAGTGAAGACCTAATACCCACCCTCCTTAAAGTTTTCCAAAAAGTAGAAGAGGAAGAAATATTCCCAAACTCATTCTACAAGACCAACATCGCTCTAATACCAAAACCAGGCAAAGACTCCACAAAAAAGAAAATTACCGACCAATATCTCTGATGAACATAGATGCAAAAATACTCAACACAGACTGAAAGTGAAGGGATGGAAAAAGACATTTCATGCAACTAAGAGTGAGAAAAAAGCAAGAGTTGTAGTACCTGTATTAGCAAACTGAGTTCAAAAATATGTCAAAAAATCATCCACCATGATCAAGTGGGATTCATCCCAGGAATGGAAGGATGGTACATTTGAATATCTATCAACATCATCCACTACATCAACAAACAGAAGGACAAAAACCACATGATCATCTTCATAGATGCTGAAAAAGCATTCGATAAAATTCAACATCCATTCATGATAAAAACTCTCAACAAAATGGGTACAGAGGACAAGTACTTCAACATAATAAAGGCCATATATGACAAACCCACAGCCAACACTATACTTAACAGTGAGAATCTGAAAGCTTTTCCTTTAAGATCGGGAACAAGACCAGGATGCCCACTCTCCCCACTTTATTCAACATAGTTCTGGAGGTCCTAGGCATGGCAATTAGATAACACAAAGAAATAAAAGGCATCCAGATTGGTAAGGAAGAACTCAAACTGTCCCTGTTTGCAGATGACATGATTGTGTACATAAAAAACCCTAAAGAATCCACTCCAAAACTACTAGAACTAATATCTGAATTCAGCAAAGTTGCGGTTACAAAATTGATACACAGAAATATGTTGCATTCCTATACACTAATGATGAACTAGCAGAAAGAGAAATCAGGAAAACAATTTCTTCACAACCACATCTGAAAGAATAAAATGCCTAGGAATAAACCTAACGAAGGAAGTAAAAGACCTATACCCTGAAAACTACAAGACACTCTTAAGAGAAATTAAAGAGGACACTAATAAATGGAAATTCATCCCATGCTCTTGGCTAGGAAGAATTAATATTGTCAAAATGGCCGTCCTGCCTAAAGCAGCCTACAGATTCAATGCAATCCCTATCAAAATACCAACAGCATTCTTCAACGAACTAGAGCAAATAGTTCTAAAATTCATATGGAACGACAAAAGACCCCGAATTGCCAAAGCTATCCTGAGAAGGAAGAATAAAGCAGGGGGCATTATGCTCCCTGACTTCAAGCTCTACTACAAAGCCACAGTAATCAAGACAATTTGATACTGGCACAAGAACAGACCCATAGACCAGTGGAATAGAATAGAGAGCCCAGATATAAACCCAAGCATATATGGTCAATTAATATATGATAAAGGAGCCATGGATATACAGTGGGGAAATGACAGCCTCTTCAACAGCTGGTGTTGGCAAAACTGGGCAGCTATATGTAAGAGAATGAAACTGGATCATTGTCTAACCCCATACACAAAAGTAAATTCAAAATGGATCAAAGACCTGAATGTTAGTCTTGAAATCATAAAATTCTCTGAAAAAAATATAGGCAAAAATCTCTTGGACATAAGTATGTACAACTTCTTCATGAACATATCTCCCCAGTCAAGGGAAACAAAAGCAAAAATGAACAAGTGGGACTATATCAAGCTGAAAAGCTTCTGTACAACAAAGGACACAATCAGTAGAACAAAAAGACATCCTACAGTATGGGAGAATATATTCATAAATGACATATCCAATAAGTGGTTCACATACAAAATATATAACGAGCTCACACACCTCAACAAACAAAAAGCAAATAAGCCAATTAAAAAATGGGCAGAGGAGCTGAACAGACACTTCTCCAAAGAAAAAATTCAGATGGCCAACAGGGCACAATGGAAGATGCTCCACATCCCTAATCATCAGAGAAATGCAAATTAAACCCACAATGGGATACCACCTCACACCAGTTAGGATGGCCAACATCCAAAGACAAACAACAACAAATGTTGGTGAGGATGTGGAGAAAGGGGAACCCTCCTGCACTGCTGGTGGGAATGTAAACTAGTTCAACCAATGTGGAAAGCAGTATGGAGGTTCCTCAAAAAACTCAAAATAGAAATACCATTTGACCCAGGAATTCCACTCCTAGGAATTTACTCTAAGAATGCAGCAGCCCAGTTTGAAAAAGACATATGCACCCCTATGTTTATCACAGCACTATTTACAATAGCCAAGAAATGGAGGCAACCTAAGTGTCCATCAGTAGATAAATGGATAAAGAAGCAGTGGTACATATACACAATGGAATATTATTCAGCCATAAGAAGAAAACAATTCCTACCATTTACAACAACATGGATGGAGCTAGAGGGTATTATGCTCAGTGAAGTAAGTCAGGCAGAGAAAGGCAACTATCAAATGATTTCACTCATCTGTGGAGTATAAGAACAAAGGAAAAAGTGAAGGAACAAAACAGTAGCAGACTCACAGAACTGAAGAATGGACTAACAGTTACCAAAGGGAAAGGGACTTACTAGGATGGGTTGGAAGGCATGGATAAGGGGGGAAAAGGGGCATTACGATTAGCACACTTAATGCAACAGCAGGGGACACGGGAAAGGCAGTATTTATAGAGAAGACAAGTAATTATTCTATAGTATCTTACTACGCTGATGGACAGTGAGTGTAGTGCGGTATGTGGGGAGGACTTAATAGAGGGTCTAGTAACCATAATGTTGTTCAAGTGTTTGTACATTAATGATACCAAAATAAAATTATTAATTAATTAATTAAAAAATTGGATACTATTTGGGATGTGCAAGAGAAAGAGTTTGCAGAAATTTAAGTGCATTTAAAAAAAATGCTAAGGGGTATGTCCTTTATGTAGTATAGCATTAGTATGTGTAAAAATAATTCTATTCTGTCATTAGTTATAAAGTTTATTAGCAACGCTGTACTCATTTCTCGAAATATTCAGTTCTGATTTTGATCACCTTAGGGGCAGGAATGTGCTCTTTTTTCTTTTTCTTGTATCCTTTGCAGTAGCTACAAAAATCAGTATTTGTAGTTGATTAGTGATAAAAGAGTAAATTTAATATTTAGGGTCCAAAATCAAAAGGGCATCCCTAAATTTTTCAAAGGCCAGCATACAGCTTTCATTTCCTATTTGAGAGACCACTGTGTAATCTATGCAAGTAAAATAGCCTATGATTTAACTTCAGGCAAATACATTTGTTGGACATATTTCAGCAATTCTTACCATCAAAAGGAATAAGCCACATTATCGTAGGAATGATAACACAATTCTAAATGCTTTTAATAAAACATTGAATTGCAGAGTTTCAACCTGAAACAGCCGACTGACCCACTGCTACTATCTAATATGCTGATGTGCTCTTTTCTCAGCTTCTCCCAAGCTGGGTAAAACTTCTTACTTGCACTGAGCAACAATGTTCTTTGTTTAGGTTAAACTGCCTAGGTTTTAGAAAAAGAGACTTCTAGATCAAAGTCTTTGTTGGATATTAAATTTAATTAATAAGTGCTTTCCTTTCAAGTAGCTCATGGCTTTCTCATTTTGACATTGGATTTGACTCAAATTTAGTACAAATGATTAATAATAACTTATATTAAATAATATTTTCTTTTTAAAGTATTCTCTGTATCTGGTTTTGTTGAAATCTTGTAACAATTGTGTGAAACTGGCAAGCCAAAGGTCCTTTATCTCTTGCTGACTGAGGAAGCTGAGTTTGAGTGGTGAAGGGGCTTACCCAGTATCATTACACAGCTAATCAGTCCTGGGGTTGGGCTGGCAAGTTCCAATCCAATACTCTTTTCTATTGCACAAAACAAAATAGGAGAGGGAATGTAAAGTGATGCAACTGCTGTGGGAGACAGTATGGTAGTTTCTCTAAAAATTAAGTATAGAATTATCATATGAGCTAGAAATTCTAGTCTAGGTATACACCCAAAACAATTGAAAGCAGGGACTTGAAGAGATATTTTTTCCATAACAGCAATATTCACAATAGCCAAAAGATAGAAACAACCCAAATGTCCATTGACAGATGAAAGGATAAATAAGTATACATACAGTGCCATATTATTCAGTCTTAAAAAGGAATGATAAGGCTTTCTATCAAAAAAAAGGAATGATACATGCTGTGTCATAATAATACATGGCGTATGATACATGCTGTATGATAATTCTGATACCTGCTGTAACATGAATGAGCCTTGAATACATTATGCTAAGTGAAATAAGTGAGACACAAAAGGACAAATCCTATAAGATTCTGCTTACATGAGGTACCTAGAATAGTCAAATACATGGAGATCAAAAATAGAACAGTCGTTACCAGGGGCTGGGGAGAGGGGAGAAATTGGAGCTATTGTTTAAAGGGTAGGAGTTTCAATTTGGGATCTTAAAAAGTTCTGGAGATAGATAGCGGTAATGGTTGCACTACCTAAAGTGTGCAAGAACCTAATGCCACTAAACTATTCATTGAAAAACGGCTTACGTGGTAAATTTTATGTATATTCTACCACAAGAAAGAGAAAAAGGAGAGGCAGTGCCGGAAAAGTAGCAAACCTCGATTCTAGTTCTGGTCCTCCCTCTAACTTGTTGGGTGACCACAGATAATTAATCTTTCTGGTCCTCGATTCCTGTATCTTCAAATCAAGGGGGACTGGATTAGGTGATCTCTAGGTATCCTTCCGACTCTGTAGCAGTTATATCAGAAAATGCATGTTCTGAGGACAAAGCCTCAGGATTTCTAATTGGTGTCCTACCTGATGGTAAAACACTTGTAGGAAAGAAGAATCTCTCAGACAACAGATAGAGAAAACTGACGCTTGCTATGCTTTCCAGAAATGAATGGTTGAGACACCAGACATTAAAATACAAGCCTGTAAGAAGTTCAGTCAAAAGATCTAGGTGCTTTCTGACTTAACAAATAGAAGAATTCAGGCACCAAGTAGAGTCTAGAGAAGCTACAGAATAAAGTTGGTGAAGCTAATTATCTTAAGTTTGGTGGGTAAGAATCTCTTATATAAATACAGTTTATAACTTTAAGTAAATATTATTTTAACAAATACAGTTCTTAATTATAAATACTTATGGTCTCAAGGATACAAGTTAATAGCCCTTGGAACCATTAGAAGTAATCTTTCTATATCACCAGATATAGATATATATTCCTTGCTCTTTAATTTTTTTTTTCTTTAAAGAGATCTGCTTCATTTTGTTCAGATTCCCTATCATTTAGCTGCATAATCCTTTTTTGGCATAACTCCCCAAATTCCACAAATCTAGTGGTCCAAATAACATACTTCTAGGTTTCCACTTGATAGGAGTGCACTACAAGCAAGAAGTGGAGATGATTTTAAGGGCCCCCTGCAAGATGGAATCCCTCTTTGCCTTTTCAGTACTTCCACAGCCCTGGGCCACTGTAAGAGACAACACAAAAACACCCCAGGCAGCGATGGAAACAAACCAGGGCACAAGGCGGGCAGGCAGGCTGTGATCATGTCAGGGCAAGACTTAGGATGGGACATGGTTGGGTATCACTTTGGTATCTGTGCTGCTGCCTGGTTGGAGTGACTAGGGTGTGCATAATCTCTCTTCTTAAATCTAAGGTGTATTGGCTTGCTGAGTGGTTGTCTTCTGAATTATGTGGGGTTGCTGTTAAACTGCTGGGGCTTGCTTCAGTTATGTTGGGTAGCTAGTGTTGAATTAAAGAACATAAGGCTTAGAATTTTGTATCCTCACTGAAAACCAGAAAGGCCAAGGATGAACCACAAATATGAAAACTAGTTTTTTTGATTTGGATCATGAAGGACTCAAGATACCTAAGACAGCATTCCTGGTGGAGGCCTCCTCCCGGGATGCTGGCATTCCTCAGTGTTCTGCCATGAGTCCTCTTCAAATTCTCCACACACTCACTCTTGCCCACAGATTCAGCAACCCTCTCTGTATGCCAATGACACTCATCTTTGGTGTTTGTTCCCATCGCTGCCTGGGGTGCCTTTGTGTTGTCTCTTATAGTGGCCCAGGGCTGTGGAAGTACTGAAAAGGCAAACAGGGACTGAGTCTGGGAGAGGGCCCTTAAAATCATCATTAAACCTCCATTACTGGTCCAGACTTCTCATCTGAGCTTTGGGCCCATGTACCTAAGTGCCTCCTGGTCTTCTCCACTTACAGGTGGCTTAGGTACTTCAAAGTCAACATGTCCAAAGTTGAAATTCATCTGGATCATAAAGTGTCAGGTGGAGAAGGTATGAGATAGTTGCAAAAGATGAGACTAGGCCACACTGTGAAAGTCCTTGTGAGTCACGAAGGGAAGAAGAGGAGGAAGAGGAGTAGGTCATGTAGAGGAGGCAGAGAGATGAGGAGACATATGAACTTGCTCCAAGAATGTTGAGGAACACTGAAGTATATTAAACAGGGAGTGACATAATTTTATACCTGTGGTTTAGAAACATTACTATTAGCACAGTATAGACAATGAATTGGAGAGAAACAAAGCTGTGGGCAGGGAGAACTTCTAGGTAGCTTTTGAGGCAATCTGGGTGAGAAAGGAAGGAGACAGTGGATCTGAAGAGGGGACTGAGCTTGGGCCAGAATGCTGAAGGGGAAGTGAGTGCCCCAGTGGCCATCTAGGTGATGACAGTGACAAAGCCCACAGTCCTCCAAAGACTAGACAATGGAGCCAGGGCTGCTTGGCTACCTGCCCTCTCGCTACCTGCCCTCTCTGTACCTAAAGAGTCTCATTTCACTAAACCTCCTTCATTCTTTCCTTCCCCCAAATATTTACTGAGTGCTTACTATTTGCCAAACACTATTCTTGCTACTAGAGATGTGGTCATTTACAGGGAAAACAAAACTCCCCTATTCTTCAGGAGCTGACATTCTAGTAGGGCAAAAGACAATAACAAATAATTATATTGAGGGGTAATTAATGCTCTAATAAAAATAAAATAAGGAAAAAGAGGGATAGCAAGAAAGAGGGACAGCAGGAAAGGGTGACCCCAGGGTGCTGCTTAAAAGGTTTCTGGGTTTTATTTTAATTAGCAAAACTTTCTTGTAAGAATTTGTTTTTCTTTCCTTCCTTCCTCCTCCCACTCCTGCTCCCTGCCACCAACCTCTTACCCAAAAGTCATTAGAGTAAGAAATCATAAACCCTTACAGGATCTTAAAGGATCCCAGGTTGGTCCCTACATATACAGAGAGTATTTTTGTTCAGGTGTATTTTGTATTTGGTGAAGTCCTGATTAAATGCTGTATTTTAAAAAGACCTGTTGGTTAAAGCTTGGAAACATTATACTCAGTGAAAGAAGCCAGACACAAGAGGCCACATATTGTATATATGATTCCATGTATGTGAAATGTCCAGAATTTGTAGATCCATAGAGACAGAGAGTAGATTAGTAGCTTCTAGAGGTGAGGTTAAGGAGAAATGGGGAGTGACTCCCAGTGGGCATGGGCTTTCTTTTAGGGGGATGAGAATGTTCTAAAATTGGATAGTGGTGATGGTATACAACCTTGTGTATATACTAAAAGCCACAGAATTATACAATTTGAAATGGAGATACAATGCTAAAATAGCTCGATTTTTTAAAAAAAGACCTCTTCCCCAATGGCACCCTCAAAAAAATACCAATAAAGATAGAACACAGTCAGCAATCAAGGCTGAGTCATAAAAATTATTTTTGCTGTAGGAGATGTGAACTGGTTTGCATGCAGAGCTATACAGATAGCGTGCAAACTATAAACCCATTTGGTCCAGCCTGCTAGTGTTCCTGCGTTAAGTTATTCTGTACCAAAGCTCGAAGGCTTCCTTTCTTTTTGAATTTCTAAATGTACCTTCTAAACATAAGTAGCGATTAAGAGGTAGTAACAGTGAAAAAACTAACATCCTTCTAGTTTTCTCCTTCACTGTTAAGGGCATAAAGGCCTACATTTTGTTTTTTAACCAGTTAAGGATCTTTGGTTGCAAACAAATTTAAGGGAAGTTGTTTTTGAAGGATTTAGAGCAATTCACAGAGTCAAAGACAGACTTTATCAGCTCCTAGTAAGAGCCTGAGAGAGAGAGGAGGGCAGCCCCGGGATTCTCAGCAGCTGACACTCTGGACTTTCCTCTCACCAGATAGCATTGGCACTTAGTGTTGTCCATCCCTGTTTGACTCTTTCCTGTGCAGTCCTTAAGAGAGAAAGTCTGATTGGCCTAACTTGAATCCCCTGTCTGATCACATGCAAAATACTATTAAAAATCATATGTGTAGTCATGAGCTTTAGTTTTGAAAGTCTTAATATGTGCATATCCAAATTCCATTAGATAGTATGCATGGAAAAGCACAGATGTTTGGCGTTCAATGGTTTTGAACATTTGCTTCCTTTCTTTTTTAACTGTTTTTATAAGTTCACTTTTTCTTTATTTTGGTATCATTAATATACAATTACATGAGCAACATTGTGGTTACTAGATACCCCCCATTATCAAGTCACCACCACTTATCCCATTACAGTCACTGTCCATCAGCATAGTAAGATACTATAGAGTCACCACTTGTCTTCTCTGCTAAACTGCCTTCCATGTGCCCCCGCCACATTATATGTGCTAATTGTAATGCTCCTTATTTCCCTTATCCCTCCCTTCCCACCCTCCTCCCCAGTACCTTTCCCTTTGGTAACTGTTAGTCCATTCTTGGGTTCTGTGAGTCTGCTGCTATTTTGTTCCTTCAGTTTTTTTCTTTGTTCTTATACTCCACATATGAGTGAAATCATTTGATGCTTGTCTTTTTCCACCTGGCTTATTTCACTGAGCATAATACCCTCTAGCTCCATCCATGTTGTTGCTAATGGTAGGATTTGTTTTCTTCTTATGGCTGAATAATATTCCATTGTGTATATGTACCACCTCTTCTTTATCCATTCATCTACTGATGGACGCTTAGGTTGCTTCCATTTCTTGGCTATTGTAAATAGTGCTGCGATAAACATAGGGGTGCATCTGTCTTTTCCAAACTGGGCTGCTGCATTCTTAGGGTAAATTCCTAGGAGTGGAATTCCTGGGTCAAATGGTATTTCTAGTTTGAGTTTTTTGAGGAACCTCCATACTGCTTTCCACAATGGTTGAACTAATTTGCATTCCCATCAGCAGTGTAGGAGGGTTTCCTTTTCTCTGCATCTTCACCAACATTTGTTGTTGTTTGTCTTTTGGCCATCCTAACTGGTGTGAGGTGATATCTCATTGTGGTTTTAATTTGCATTTCTCTGATGATTAGCGATGTGGAACATCTTTTCATGTGCCTGTTGGCCATCTGAATTTCTTCTTTGGAGAAGTGTCTATTCAGATCCTCTGCCCATTTTTTAATTGGATTATTTGTTTTTTGTTTGTTGAGGTGTGTGAGCTCTTTGTATATTTTGGATGTCAACCCCTTATCAGATATGTCATTTATGAATATATTCTCCCATACTGTAGAATGCCTTTTTGTTCTATTGATGGTGTCCTTTGCTATGCATAAGCTTTTAAGTATGATACAGTCCCACTTGTTCATTTTTGCTTTTGTTTCCCTTGCCCATGGAGACCTGTTCATGAAGAAGTTGCTCATGTTTGTATTCAAGAGAGTTTTGCCTATGTTGTCTTCTAAGAGTTTTATGGTTTCATGACTTATATTCTGGTCTTTGATCCATTTCGCGTTTACTTTTGTGTATGGAGTTAGACAATAATCTAGTTTCATTCTCTTACATGTAGCTGTCCAGTTTTGCCAACACCAGCTGTTGAAGAGGCTGTCATTTCCCCATTGTATATCCATGGCTCCTTTATCGTGTATTCATTGACCATGTATGCTTGGGTTAATATCTGGACTCTGTATTCTGTTCCACTGATCTATGGGTCTGCTCTTGTACCAGACCAAATTGACTTGATTACTGTGGTTTTGTAGTAGAGCTTGAAGTTAGGAAGCAAGATCCCCCCTGCTTTATTCTTCCTTCTCAGGATTGCTTTGGCTATTCGGGGTCTTTTGTGATTCCATTTGAATTTTAGAACTATTTGTTCCAGTTTGTTGAAGAATGCTGTTGGTATTTTGATCTGGAGTGCATTGAATCTGTAGATTGCTTTAGGCAGGAAGGCCATTTTGACAATATTAATTTCTTCCTACCCAAGAGCATTTGCTTCCTTTCTATAATGCTTTTTGTTGGGAAGACTGGGCGACCCTTCCGTCAGGCCTCTTACTGGGTAAAGTATTGAAAGTGAAATTGCTTTATTCTTTTAAGTAAATTACATTCTCACCACTTCCCTGCCTGGTAACATAGAGATCGGCTGGGAGAATTGAAGAAATGAGGTCTAGGAGAAGGCAGAAGTGGTGTAAATATAGTGTCTTAAAAGCTACACAGCAGCTTCAGTCATAACACCTTTCCCAGGAGCCATAAAAGTTGGGCCACAGAGACATAACTACTTACAGCTATTTTTATGGCCTCCTATTTCTCCTCTAAGGAAAATAAAATACTTCACCGAGTTTAAGAATTAGTCTAAAGAAAGCCAGCTAATAGATAATTATAAATAACTGTTTCATTCTCTTTTCTTTCCAAGTCTAGCACCCCCTTAGAATTTGGCTTTGAAACCTCTAAAGTTAACTTTATGTGAATCTGGTACAGTGAAAATCAAGAAAAATGTCTAGAAGCTGCTGTTTTGGGCATGTCTGGTTTAATTCTAAGGAATTAGAATACAGGTTCTTCTTGACCAGGAGGTTTATGGGCCTGTCTGGTTTAATTCTAAGGAATTAGAATACAGGTTCTTCTTGACCAGGAGGTTTATCCTATAAAGCTTCATTCAGAAATTCTTCTCAGACTATATGGTATGTCAGGAGGGCGTGTGGTTATCAGAACTAGTTTAAGAACTAGTGATCAAGCTTACTGGTAAAATACGTATATTTTGTAATGTTGAACTTTAGGCAAAAGTCATGGTGTTACAGGAGGATGTCTACTCACAGATCAAAAGGAAATGAAACATCTGACTTATTGTCGATAAATTTATAACTTCCCTCACCAAATCCTACCAGCCAAATTGGTTGTGGAGGCAACCAATCACCTAATTGTCCCATTTCCAGGTTCTGATTTTAGAGGCATATTTTAACAGGAGCTTATGTATCTTCTCCCTGCAACTCTAAGAAAAATCTTTTTTTATAAAAGAGTCTGGGAATAAAACCAGTCAGTACCTACCAAGGAATTACAAAAATCTGGTTAAGAGATGGCAAAATAGTTATTTCAAAATCAAGAATTACCAATGCACAGCTGTTCCTTATCTTTTCTGGGAGGACTATAATGGTTCTGTGCTATTAAAAACTAAGCCAGCTTGTAGCCATTTTTAAGAAATGAAACAGAGTTGTGTTCAAATTTTTGTATTTGATGAAGTGAGAGCATAAGCTTTGGGGTCAGGAATTGAGTTTCAACCCCTGACTTACCACTTCTTTTTGTGACTTGCCTCAGTTTCCTTATCTGTAAATTGGGGAGAAAATCACCTACCTGTTCTGTTGGGATTGTTATAAGGATTAAACAAGGTAGCATACCAACAGGGCCTGGATTTAATGGCTGGATTTAATTTAAGTAAGTGCAATGCAATCTTTTTCTGTTGCTCACAGAGTTGTGAAAATGCATGTTCAAATAAGAAATGTGTGTGTAAATGAGAAAACTATAAAAAAATTTGGTAAACCAAAATACATTGTTTATCATTATTATTTTGAGCAGTGGGAGTTATTATATGGGTATGGAACTCAGCCTTTAAGACTTTGACTAGTGCTAGTGGTAGTAGAGGTAGTGGTGGTGGAGATGTGTGTGTGTGTGTATGTGTGTGTGTGTGTATAACAGTTTAATGGGTTCCTTAGCTATGGTGAGCCCCTGGTCTGTTTTTTAGCACTACATAAGCCATAGCCTTTCCTTCCCTCTTTATTTTATTTTTTCCTGGGTCAGTAGTCTTCAAACCTGGCTGTCCATCTGTGGATCTGTAGAAGCCTCACCCTTTGAAAATTCTCATTCAGTAAACCTGGGTGAAATCTGAGTGTCTACTTTTTTAATATACCCTGGAGTGATTTTTCTATGCAGCCATGGTTAAGAGCGGGCCCTGCCACTTGGCCTCTAGGGAGAGATTAGAGTAACCCATCTCAGCTTGGTTTTTCCTCCCATTTTCATTTGCTCTGGATACTCTCACCCAGTCCTGTGACTTTAAAAACCCTCAGTATGCTGATGATTCCCACATTAGTGTCCCTATGTACAATGTTTCTCCTGAATTCCAGCTTACTCTTAATTCCAACTCTATTCAGTATCTCCCTTGAACATTTAATAAATGGGCATCTTAACTTTCTCAAACAGAACTCTTTATTTTTCTCCAAGATCTGCTCCTTCCCATGTCTTCCTCATTTCAGAAGTAGTCCTCACCCAGTTTACTCAGACCAAAAATATTGAAATAAATCTTCACTTCTCTTTTTTCATAACCCTACTTGTATTCCATTTGCCAATCCTGCAGCTTCTACCTTCCTAATACATCCAGAATTTAACTATTTGCCCCATCTCACCAACTCCAGGCATCACCCTCTTTCATAAGGGCCCCTGATTTTTCTCAGTGTGTCTGCCCTTGTCCACTCTACTGTCTGTCCTCCATAGTAACCAGAGTAATCTTTATAAAACCTAAGTCAGATTACAGCACTCTGCTGCTCAGAATCCTCTAATGGGTACTCATAACACTTAAAATAAAATCCCAAATCTTTTCTACTGAGCTCAAGACTTGTAATCTGGCCCCTGGCTATCTCTTTTCTGCTTGCGTACAGCTGCTCTGGCCTCCTTATTTTTCCCCTTTGGAGCCTTTACCCCTGGTGCCCTCTTTGCTGCTTGTTCTCTAAATAGTTGCATAGTTTATTCTCTCACACAATGAAATCTCTAGACAAAGGTAATACCCTTGGAGGCCTTCCCTTTCTGTTCTGTGGAGAAGAGCCCATTTCCCTCTCTATTTCTTACCCTGCTTTGTTTGGTTCACAACACTCTTCGCTACTTGCATCTTCCCCATCTGTTTGTTTATCATCTGATCCCCATAGGGTGGGCAGGGGCTTTGTTTTGTTCATTCCTGCATCCCAGTGCCTAGCAAAGCGCCTAGAAAAAAAGAGTAGACTTTCAATAAATACATTTTGACTGAATGAAATTCAGGAATGCCAAACCCATTCTTACTTGTTTGTCCCTTTCATTTATCAACCAAGTCTTTGAGAAGGCCTCAAGCCTTTCCACAAGGCAGGAACTTCCCAACAAGATTGATTGGTGACAATCACACCTTCTCACATACCTGACTCCCCGACTCCTGGCAACAGTCCTGTAGGTATTGTTGCTGTTCCCATTTTACACATAAGGAAACTGAGGCTTCAAAGAAATTAAACAGCTGAGTGGTGGGGCTGAGATTTGAACCCAGGTATCCTGACTCACAGTCCCAAATGGGGAATATTAAGTGTCTGTTGGCAGCATTAGGATATGGTGCATGGGGAGGAAGGATGGACAATTACTTCCCTTTTTTCTGTAAATGAGACTTTTTAGGATTCTTGGGAGGGTGTTTTGAGATCTGTAGCTACTAACACATATCCCTCTTCTAGTCTGTATTTAACTGGGAGTTGCTGTCTGGAAGCATCTTCAGATATATCATTATGGTTAGGTAGTAAGTGCTTTAGAGGGTAGTTAAAAATCTCTTTGCTTTCATTTAGTCATTAGGTTAATATTTGGTCACCAGAAGGCTATTTAGTTTGAGAGAGCAAATCAGGAACTGTTTGCTTGACTTGTTTGGAAAAGTCTTCCAATTCCACTCAATTAAATTCCTTGAACAATGGTTTAACTTGTATGGTTTAAACATTTAACCTCACTACAGTCAACCAGATAAAGTGGGACAGACTGGATCCCACAACTAGGCAATAGGACTATGTTTTCAATTTATAAAGTGCTTTTGCAAAAAGATTCTCTCAGCAACCTTATGAATAATAAGGAACTTAAACATTGAGGACAGTGGCGTGTAGCGTGGGAATATGTAAAGAAATGAGATTAACAGATTTAATATGTGAATGAACAATGCACAGAAGAATTAATTGCCCATTTAATTGACTTTTAGGAATCCGGTGATTAAACTAAATGCAGACTAAGGGGATTATGCTGCTTGAAGTGGTAATTAGGATTTCTGTGTGTGTGTGTGTGTGTGTGTGTGTTTGTGTGTGTGTGAATGTGTGTGTGTCCTTGTATGTGGTAACCTATGGAGGAAAATAAGAGCAAACTGACAAAATATATAGAACAAGCACCTAATTTGAAGTCAAAGAGCCTTTTTGGAGAACCCAATCTATTACTTTTCTTGCTAAGAGACTTGGGCTCTTGGGCTAGATATTCAGCTTATTTGAGAATCACCTTTCTCATCAAAATGGGAATGCTTATTTCTCAGGGTCATTGTCATGTCTAGTACAAAGACCACCCAATAAATTTGTATTGAATTGAAAATTGTTTCCATTTGTTGCTATCCAACATTAACAAACAAGATATTGTAAAGTCATTTGGATTTTTTTGAATGGTTATTCAGAAAGTATTCTTTATAGAATTTATCCTTAATTATATTTTGAAAATGTATTCATTTCTGAGGTATCTTGGGATATGTAATAAACCAAAAAGAAATGTACACTTAAAAAAAACAATAAACAAGAGTCACACAACAGGGTACAAACTAAACTAAATAAATATGACTTAACATCTTGCCCTAATACGTGGTTTATAAAGGTGAAAGAAATTGGGATTGGACAGTTAGTCCACTGAAAACATCTTCCTTTGGTAGCTGTAGGACCTCAGTGGGAGCCTCATGTTCTGTTTACTGAACAGCAGAAGAAACCCTCAAACTTCTGCAGTGCACTCACAACTCAGGTCAACAGTCTCATATCTACAACCAAAGTAAATGAAAAGCTCCATTGATATAGTCGATGATAATATTTAAGCACTTTGCTTCTTTTTTTTAATTGAAGTATCATTGTTATACAGTCTTACATTGGTTTCAAATATACAACACAGTGGTTCAGCAGTTACCCATATTAAATCCTCATCCCCCACTAGTGCAGTTGCTATCTGTCAACCTAGAAAGATGTTAAGAGGGGCAGAGGACTTGCTAATATGGGTGAATGTTGAAATCACAGTGTTGTTTATGTAAAACCATCATAAGATTGTATGTCAATGATACTTTAATTAAAAAAATAAAAAAATAAAAAAAACATAGAAAGATGTTACAGAATAATTGACTATGTGCTCCATGTTGTATACTACTATCCCCATGGCCAGCTAATATGATTGAGAATTTTTGTAAGCACTTGGCTTCTTATGGTAACCGGTGAGGTTTGTTAAGTTAGAGAACATCATTAATTATGAGAAATGCAGTGGTACAGGAAGCAGACCCGAAGACAGAGGCACCATTAAAAATCAGGCAAAACTTTCTGTTAGAATACAACAGCAGCCCAAGTTGTCATACGCACTTGACATGTACTAATCTCATCATATCATTGCAAACCTGGAAGCCAACTATCCATAATATGGGAGTACCCCACGTCACAAAACTTGGTATGCAGGAAGAACTATTGAATTCGAATATTAGAACAAAATGAGGAGTCAGAATAGAACCATTTATGATGTCAATAATACTAAGCAACTTAATATTCTGCTCAGTCCTCACTTAAACCTGGTACTACCCTTGTAAGATAGGGATAATCATCCTGTAAAAGTGAGGGAACTGCAACTCTGGGAGGTGAACACAGATATCAAATGGTAGAAGACCAAAGACTTTCACCCAATTGTTGACTCCAAATGAAGTGTTCTCTCTGCTATACTTCAGCAAATCCCCAGGGGTGCAGTCTTGCTTTTTGAAGCATTGTAAGGGCTAGAACAGGAGAGAGACATGGCCTGGGAGATCTAAAAGGATCAAACAAGTTTTCTGCATCCAGTGTAATTTGGCATCTGTCTCTGTCACAGCACTGTCTGACCTCACAGGTGCCATATCTAAATTTGTTTGATCTTAACATCTCTATATCAGTTTGCACTGTTGAATCACGCTCTTCTTGAAACCCTCTACTCTTCTGGCTCCCATGTCACAAGTCCTAATTCTATCCCTCTGACCACTGGTTTTTATACTACAAACTTAGCCTGGATAATAGTTAATATTTTTTGAATGTTTCTTATGTGGCAGGCATTATGCCAATCCCTTTAAATGTACTCATATTTATTAATTTATTTAATCCTCATAATAATCCTATGAATTTGGATAATAATCCTGTGAATTACTCTGCTGAAAAGATAAGGAAATTTAGCCACAAAACAAAAAAATACATAAATTGGATTTCATCAAAATTAAAAACATTTGTGTTAAAGGCTGCTATCTAGACAGTGAAAAGATAACTCACAGAAGGGAATAAAATATTTGCAAACCACATATCCAGTAAAGGATTAATGTTCAGAATATATGAAGAATCGTAAGTCAACAATGACAAAATAAGCAGTCTAATTTAAAAATTGGCAAGGGACTAAGACCTTTCTCTGAGGAGGATATACAAGTGGCCTCATCTTTCTTGATCTTTTAGCAGCACTTGGCTGTTAATCGTGCCTCCTTTATAAAATACTTTCTTCACTTGGCTTCCAGGACACCACTTTTTGTCACTGTCCACTCTCTTTCAGTCTTCTTTTTATCTTCTGACCTCCAAACTTTAGATTCCCCACAGATCACTTCCTCTGACATATTCCTGACTATAAACACCACCACCCAAAATGCTGACAATCTCCCAGTGTGGATCTTTCTCTCGAACTTACTCATATATTGAACATTTCCACCTAATGATTAGTAAGTATTTTATCCAAAACCACCTCAATTTCTACCCAGATCTCACTGGCTACTTCATCTCAGTAAATGACAACCTTGTTTGCGAAGGCCAAAAACCTGAGAATCACCTAGACTTCTCACTTGATAAATGGGCCCCATGGGGAACATACCAGAGGTTCTTAGTTGATAAAATGTTGAGAACCTCTGGATTAGGTTATTCCAGGTTTTGAATTTCAACTGAAACTCAAAGTCAGTATTTTCCGTAAGAAAAAGTTTTCAATTTTGGTACTGGGTCTAGTCATACCTTGGCCTCTGGAAAAAAACGTAAGTTTGTGTATGCCCAATCTAACATTTCTCTGTATTTTGACCAAGTTATTTCTGTAAGAACTGAACATTGCAGCCTTGCCCCCTTTTCTGTAGGTTCTAGGTTTACTTTTAAGAGGTAATGGCTTGAATATATGCAGAATGAAAAGTTTTCTTATTATGTGTGAGAATAAGCTCAAAATAACAATGAAATCCTGCACATTCTCAATTTATCAATTTCTTAAATTATACCTTTTTTCTATTACATAAGTATTTAACATTTATTGTTGTGAAAAAAACGAGCTAAAAGAAAAGTCATTTCTGTCACTGTTTAAAAGATTACCACTGTTAAATTCTTCAAATCTTTCAATATGTTTTAAATAGAAACCTTGTCATTAGCTCTCATTATCACAGTTTCACCTTGTAAATTCAGGCAAGATAAGTGGCTTCATGGTTAACAGTCAGACATAGGTGCTAAAGAATAAAGTCAAACGATAAAAAGCATTTCAGATCAAGGAACCACATCAGAACTTCATTTCTGCCAGCACTAGCTACAGATTATCATACGTATGAAACGAGATTCTTCCATTGCTGAAAGGAAGATAAACCATTCCAAGTAGAGAAAATTCTACTCCCAGAGAAAACCTTTAAATAGGACATCCCTCATGATGAACAGATTATGCTAAGGAGAAAGGAGTGACATGTAACCAAAGGTAATCATTGTTACTTTTTTTTTTTGGTATCATTATTCTACAATTACATGTGCAACATTATGGTTACTAGACTCCCCACATCATCAAGTCCCCCCACATACCCCATTACAGTCACTGTCTATCAGCGTAGTGAGGTGCTATAGAATCACAACTTGTCTTCTCTGAGTTGTACAACCCTCCCCGTGCCCCCTCCCTACATTACGTCTGCTAATCGTAATGCCCCTTTCTCCCCCTTGTCCCTCCCTTCCCACACATCTTCCCCAGTTCCTTTCCCTTTGGTAACTGTTAGTCCATTCTTGGGTTCTGCTGCTGTTTTGTTCCTTCAGTTTTTTTCTTTGTTCTTATACTCCACAGATGAGTGAAATCAATTGAAACTTGTCTTTCTCCACCTGGCTTATTTCACTGAGCATAAGACCCTTTAGCTCCATCCATGTTATTGCAAATGGTAGGATTGGTTTTCTTCCTATGGCTGAATAATACTCCATTGTGTATATGTACCACTGCTTCTTTATCCACTCATCTACTGATGGACACTTAGGTTGCTTCCATTTCGTGGCTATTGTAAATAGTGCTGTGATAAACATAGGGGTGCATCTGTCTTTTTCAAACTGGGCTGCTGCATTCTTAGGGTAAATTCCTAGGAGTGGGATTCCTGGGTCAAATGGTATTTCTATTTTGAGTTTTTTGAGGAACCTCCCTCCATACTGCTTTCCACAGTGGTTGAACTAATTTGCATTCTCACTAGCAGTGTAGGAGGGTTCCCCTTTCTCCACATCCTCACCAACATTTGTTGTTGTTTGTGTTTTGGATATTGGCCATCCTTACTGGTGTGAAGTGATATCTGATTGTGGTTTTAATTTGCATTTCTGTGATGATTAGCGATGTACAGCATCTTTTCATGTGCCTCTTGGCCATCTAAATTTCTTCTTTGGAGAAGTGTCTGTTCAGATCCTCTGCCCATTTTTTAATTGGATTATTTGCTTTTTGTTGTTGAGGTGCGTGAGCTCTTTATATATTTTGCATGTAAACCCCTTATCAGATATGTCATTTATGAATATATTCTCCCATACTGTAGGATGTCTTTTTGTTCTACTGATGGTGTCCTTTGCTGTACAGCTTTTCAGCTTGATATAGTCCCACTTTTTCATTTTTGCTTTTGTTTCCCTTGCCCGGGGAGATATGTTCATGAAGAAGTCGCTCATGTTTATGTTCAAGAGATTTTTGCCTATGCTTTTTTCTAAGAGTTTTATGGTTTCATGACTTACATTCAGGTCTTTGATCCATTTTGAGTTTAATTTTGTGTATGGGGTTAGACAATGATCCAGTTTCATTCTCTTACATGTAGCTGTCCCGTTTTGCCAACACCAGCTGTTGAAGAGGCTGTCATTTCCCCATTGTATATCTATGGCACCTTTATCAAATATTAATTGACCGTATATGTTTGGGTTAATATCTGGACTCCCTATTCTGTTCCATTGGCTGTGCGTCTGTTCTTTTGCCAGTACCAAATTGTCTTGATTACTGTGGCTTTGTAGTAGAGCTTGAAGTCAGGGAGTGTAATTCCCCGTTTTATTCTTCCTTCTCAGGATTGCTGTGGCTATTCATGGTCTTTTGTGGCTCCATATGAATTTTAGAACTATTTGTTCCAGTTTGTTGAAGAATGCTGTGGTATTTTGATAGGGATTCCATTGAACCTGTAGACTGCTTTAGGTAGTATAGCCATTTTGACAATATTAATTCTTCCTAGCCAAGAGCATGGGATGAATTTCCATTTATTAGTGTACTCTTTAATTTCTCTTAGGAGTGTCTTGTAGTTTTCAGGGTATAGGTCTTTCACTTCTTGGTTAGGTTTATTCCTAGATATTTTATTCTTTTTGATGCAATTGTGAATGGAATTGTTTTCCTGATCTTTCTGTTAGCTCATCGTTAGTGTATAAGAAAGCAACAGATTTCTGTGTATTAAGTATGTATCCTGCAACTTTGCTGAATTCAGATATTAGTTCTAGTAGTTTTGGAGTGGAGTCTGTAGGGTTTTTAATGTACATATCATGTCATATGCAAATAGTGACAGTTTGACTTCTTCTTTACCAATCTGCATGCCTTGTATTTCTTTGTTTTGTCTGATTGCTGTGGCTAGGACGTCCAGTACTATGTTGAATAAAAGTGGGGAGAGTGGGCATCCCTGTCTTGTTCCCGATCTTAGGTGAAAAGCTTTCAGCTTCTCGCTGTTAAGTATGATGTTGCCTGTGGGTTTGTCATATATGGCCTTTATTATGTTGAGGTACTTGCCCTCCCCACCCATTTTGTTAAGAGTTTTTATCATGAATGGATGTTGAATTTTGCCAAATGCTTTTTCAGCATCTATGGAGATGATCATGTGGTTTTCGTTCTTCTTTTTTTTGATGTGGTGGATGATGTTGATGGATTTTCGAAAGTTGTACCATCCTTGCATCCCTGAAATGAATCCCACTTGATCATGGTGTATGATCCTCTTGATGTATTTTTGCGTTTGGTTTGCTAATGTTCTGTTGAATATTTTTGCATCTATGTTCATCAGGGATACTCGTCTGTAATTTTCTTTTTTTGTGGGTCTTTGCTTTGTTTTGGTATTAGAGTGATGCTGGCTTCATAGAATGAGTTTGGAAGTATTCCCTCCTCTTCCATTTTTTGGAAAATTTTAAGGAGAATGGGTATTATTTCTTCTCTATATGCCTGATAAAATTCAGCGGTGAATCCATCTGGACCAGGGATTTTGTTCTTGGGTAGTTTTTTGTTTACTGATTTAATTTCATTGCTGGTAATTGTTTAGATTTTCTGTTTCTGACTTGGTCAGTCTTGGAAGGTTGTATTTTTCTAAGAAGTTGTACATTTCTTTTAGGTTTTCCAGCTTGTTAGCATATAGATTTTCATAGTATTCTGTAATAATTGTTTGTACTTCTGTGGGGTCCATCGTGTTTTTTTCCTATCTCCATTCTGATTCTGTTTATGTGTGTAGATTCTCATTTTCTCCTAATAAGTCTGGCTACAGGTTTATCTATTTTGTTTATTTTTTCAAAGAACCAGCTCTTGCTTTTATTGATTTTTTCTATTGTTTTATTCTTCTCAATTTTATTTATTTCTTCTCTGATCTGTATTATGTCCCTCCTTCTGGTGACTTTGGGCCTCATTTGTTGTTCTTTTTCGAATTTCCATAATTGCCACTTTAGACTATTCATTTGGGATTGTTCTTCCTTCTTTAAATAGGCCTGGATTGCAATATACTTTCTCCTTAGAACTGCCTTTACTGTGTCCCACAGAAGTTGGGGCTTTGTGCTGTTGTTTTCATTTGTCTCCATCCATTGATTATTTAGGAGCATATTATTAAACCTCCGTGTGTTTGTGAGCCTTTTTGTTTTCTTTGTACAATTTATTTCTAGTTTTATACCTTTGTGATCTGCTAAGTTGGTTGGTAGAATTTCAATATTTTTGAATTTACGGAAGTTCTTTTGTGGCCTAGTATGTGGTCTATTCTGGAAAATGTTCCATGTGCACTTGAGAAGAATGTGTATCCTGCTGCTTTTGGGTGCAGAGTTCTGTAGATGTCTGTTAGGTCCATCTGTTCTAGTGTGTTGTTCAGTGCCTCAGTGTCTTTACTTATTTTCTATCTGGTTGATCTGTCCTTTGGAGTTACTGGTGTGTTGAAGTCTCCTAAAATTAATGCGTTGCTTTGTATTTCCTCCTTTAATTCTGTTGGTATTTGTTTCACATGCGTTTGCGTTCCTGTGTTGGGTGCGTATATATTTATAATGGTTATATCCTCTTGTTGAACTGACCCCTTTATCACTATGTAATGTTCTTCTTTATCTTTTGCTACTTTCTTTGTTTTGAAGTCTATTTTGTCTGATACAAGTACTGCAACACCTTCTTTTTTCTCCCTGTTGTTTGCATGAAATATCTTTTTCCATCCCTTCACTTTTAGTCTGTGTGTAGCTTTGGGTTTGAGGTGAGTCTCTTGTAAGCAGCATATAGATGGGTCTTGCTTTTTTATCCATTCTATTACTCTGTGTCTTTTGATTGGTGCATTCAGTCCATTTACATTTAGGGTGATTATCGATAGATACGTACTTATTGCCATTGCTAGCTTTAGATTTGTGGTTACAAAAGGTTCAGGGGTAGCTTCTTTACTATCTAACTGTCTAAATTAACTCTCTTATTAAGCTGTTATAAACACAGTCTGATGATTCTTTACTTCTCTCCGTTCTTATTCTTCCTCCTCCAAACTTTATATGTTAAGTGTTTTGTTCTGTACTCTTTTGCATTTCCTTTGACTGTTTTTGTGGATAGTTGATTTTATTTTTTGCCTTTAGTTATTATTTGGATGGTCTGCTTTCTTTGCTATGATTTTATTTTCTCTCGTGAAATCTTTTTAGCCTTAGGAGTGCTTCTATCTAGAGCAGTCCCTTTTAAATATCCGGTAGAGGTGGTTTATAAGAGGCAAATTCCCTCAACTTTAACTTGTCTGGGAATTATTTAATCCCTCCCTCAAATTTAAATGATAATTGTGCTGGATACAGTATTCTTGGTTCAAGGCCCTTCTGTTTCATTGCGTTAAATATATCATGCCATTCACTTCTGGCCTGTAAGGTTTCTGTTGAGAAGTCTGATGATAGTCTGATGGGTTTTCCTTTGTAGGTGATCTTTTTTCTCTCTCTAGCTACCTTTAATACTCTGTCTTTATCTTTGATCTTTGCCACTTTAATTATTATGTGTCTTGGTGTTGTCTTCCTTGGGTCCCTTGTGTTGGGAGATCTGTGGGCTTCCGTGGACTGCGAGACTATTTCCTTCTCCTGCATGGGAAAGTTTTCAGCAATTATTTCTTCAAAGACACTTTCTATCCCTTTTTCTCTCTCTCCTTCCTCTGGTACTCCTATAATGCGAATATTGTTCCGTTTGGATTGGTCACACAGTTCTCTTAATATTCTTTCATTCCTAGAAATCCTTTTATCTCTCTCTGCCTCAGCTTCTCTGTATTCCTGTTCTCTGATTTCTATTCCATTAACAGTCTCTTGCATCTCATCCAGTCTGCTCTTAAGCCCATCAATCGTTTCATTTCTGTAATGTCCATCCTGACTTCCTCCCTTAGCTCTTGCATATTTTTCTGTAGGTCCATCAGCATGGTTATGACTTTTATTCTGAATTCTTTTTCAGGAAAATTGTTTAAATCTATCCCATCAGGCCCTCTCTCTGGGGTTGTTTGGGTGATTTTTGACTGGACTAGATTCTTCTGTCTTTTCATGGCGACAGAAGTGGTCGCAGGCACGTGTCACGTGTGTCAGCTGGGAGAACAAAGTCCCTTCCTGGTTGTTGTTCTCCTTGCCCTTCTCCGCAGCCTGTGCCAGTTACCGGCACACTGGGAGGCAGTCTCCCGGATAATCCCGAGTTGCCATGGGCAGGGGCGCCCTCAGTGTAGCGTAGAGCACTGCGGGGGGTTGCAGCCATGCTGGGTGCATTCTGCAGCAAGTCTGGCACCCCTTTTCACCTTCCAGATCTTGCTCTGGCTTCCGCAGTCTGTGCTGGTTACCCGCACACCGGGAGGCAGTGGGATAATCCCCTGAGCTGCCGTGGGCAGGGCCGCCGTCAGACTAGCCTAGAGCACTGCAGTGGTTTGCAGCCATGCTGGGTGTGTTCTGCAGCAAATCGGGTGCCTCTTTGTGCCCTCCGGACCTTGCTCTGGCTTCCGCGGCCCCTCCCGGTTAGCTGCATGCCTGCTGGGAGGAGATTCTGTGTGGTTGCCATGCGCAGGGCTTCTCTCCCGCTGTTCTGCAGCTGTGGTGTATCCACAGGTCTCTTTGCAGCTCCTGCTGGGGGGAGACGAATGGCAGGCTGCTTATCGCCATTAGGGGTTTTGGCTGGGCTGCTTTACCCGGCAGCCCGTTAGGGGTCCCAAAATTCCTCAAGATTCCCAGCCTGCTGGGCTGAGTGTGCTGGGACTATTTTGTTCAGCTTTTGGGCCCATGTCTCTTTAAGACTTTTAAAAAAGTGCCTGCTTTTCTTTTATCCCAGGGAGCCTGCTGTGGGGACCCACTCGCAGTCTCCGTCTCGGATCCTGCCCTTCTGTTTCTCTAATCTCCAGTACACCATGTGATGTGTGTCTGTGCTCCCGGTGCAGATCAGCAGGGCTGGTTATTTAGCAGTCCTGTGCTTCCACTCCCTTCCCACTCTGATTCTTTTCCTCCCGCTGGTGCGCTGGGGTGGGGGAGTGCTTGGGTCCCGCCGGGTCTCGGCTTTTTATCTTACCCACTTCGTGAGGCGATGAGTTCTCGCAGATGTAGATGTAGCATGGCTG
Organism: Smutsia gigantea; assembly: GCA_032199065.1. NCBI lineage: Eukaryota > Metazoa > Chordata > Mammalia > Pholidota > Manidae > Smutsia > Smutsia gigantea. Next base: position 96,890 of record JAVSCE010014647.1, on the reverse strand, counting down.
TTTTACTGTATCTTCTGATCTCTCTTTTAGGAATAGTTTTATTTGTTGTATTTTCACAAATATATATGGTTTTAGGAGATTTCCGCCGCCCTGCTCACGCCGCCATCTTCGACTCAGATGTTCATTGTTCCTTTTGAATTATTATACTCCCCCTTTAAGGATTTGTACTGGATTGCTTTAAGTTATTAAGTATACTTATTTCTTAGAAGATGAAGTTCTGTGCTGGAATCAGCTACTCTCTTTTCCTAAACTACCATCTCCCTCCCCTGCCACCTCCTCTGATCCCTTCTGATCTCTCAAAATTTAATATTTCTCAATTTGCTCTGCTGGGCCTAAATACAAGTTCTCTAGCACCCTGAAAGAGAATGATAAACTTGGCTTTACATATATTTCTTTATTAAGAAATAATCTAAGAATTTTAGCACTGAAGGAAGATTTAGGAGGTCTAGTCCAATATATAAATCATAGTTAATGTTAGTTTTTTTTTCTTACAGAGGAAACTGTTGGTTGGTATGGTTATATGATTTAAGTTTTAGAGAAGTAGTTTTGTCCTTAATTCAAATCTATTGACTTTCAAATTCAAGGGCTCTGTATTCTTCCCTAGAGGTTAGCTATAAAATTCAATGTAACCATAAGCAACTTATCATAATGATGAACACATGATGTCTTATACTTCAGGAGGATACTGTTCTGACACTTCATGTGTATGAGTTTGAGAGAGAACTCTACTGTGTCTTTATCTTCAAACAATAGTTCAGGTTCTGGGAACATGAGTGATGCCAAATGTTATTTTGTGTATAAACAGTTTCTCATAGGGACACATATAAGATCTTCCTTTAATTAAATAGGACTAGTTTTCCTACATCAGATTCTGAAAATGTTCTTTTAATTTTTACAGATGTACATTCTGGGAAAATTACTACTTGCCAACTTTATTTTCAAAAGCTATAGCACATCTGCTAAAGACCTTCCAAAGCAAATTGTGAAGACATGGAGTGTTATCATATGGGATATTCCTTATCCAGTGACTTCAAAATCCAATAGAGCAACTACACACATTCTACCATACCTCACACTTTTAATTAGTAAAATCCAGCAAAAGCCTTTCCTAGACAACTGCTGTCTTCTGTGGGCATATTAAGAAATTCTAAAAAATACTAAATAGAAAAAAAAAACAGCAAAGACAAATGGGAGAAAGAATTTTTACCTTTTGGCTAACCCATGTTGCAAACACCAGAATAAAAAAAAGTACACACAAAAATTATATAAGAAGTACAGACTTTATTAGAGACTTCTTCGGGTTAGAAAGAACAGGTATATAAACCTACTATTGGGTTCTTGTAAAAATCCTTTAAATATTCAATATGATAAAATACATAAAGTGATCAAAGAAAGCATTGTTAAAAAAAGGTTTTAACCTCAAGTCTTCAGGTAGGGTGGGAAATGTACAGTTCCACTACATAAAACATAAGTGGTCAAAAAGTAAAAGTTAAAATATTTCTGAAAGAATGTTTTTAAATGGTATTTTAAAAAATACAACTTAATACTCCAAAAGTATCTGAAGGCTTACTTTAGAAATTTATATGTAAACAAGCCTGAACTCTGTATGACAGTTCACAAATTACTATTTTCAGTGTTCATAATTAGTAATGTTAAAAGAAAATGCAAAGTCCTCCTAAATACTGAGAACACTCACTGCACATAAACATAAGATGGGTTCCTACATTTCAGGCTATGTCAAGAAATACAGTTACATATGCTCACAGATTAGTTCATTGATACAAGATTGTTGATGTTACATTTCCATTTGGGGTGAATAAAAATAGTCATAAATTCTGGAAAAAACTAAATATAAGGCTCACCTATTTAATTCTATATTGTTCAATAGAGGAAAATGAAGGCATAAATTAAGAGTGAACTTACAAGACAATAAAAGCACTTAAATCATTTGGCCTTAAAAGGAATTGAAATCCAAAGATCATTAGATCCAAAGTGGGCTCTTTTACCAAAGACATACACATAGTAACATGTATAGTGTTTTAATTTATGAAAACAGGAAAACACTGTGTAAAAAGGAAAACATTTAGAGAGAAGGGTAAACACAGTAAGATTTAAAAGGCAAAAAGAATCCATGGGATGAAGCATCTATGGATAAATGTAGTACAAAACTAATACCATGGTTGAGTTCTTCAGAATAAGCCTCAATAAGCTCACCATCCTATTTTAAAGGATAACCCATTGATCCAGCTTTTCTGGTGTGAAAAGGCTTAGAGAAACAGCAGTGTGGGGCCCCTTTCACATGTGGAGTTCCTGATTAGTCTGCAATTATTTCAAATACGGTCTAAACCCACCACAATGCCAGTTATTACCTAAAGAAAACATTTCCATTGTGTATCATAACCTTTGGTTTTGGGTCTTTTCATGCATTTTCAGAAATTCTGTCCTCCAAATTAAATAAAAACATGTATGTGTCTATAGCAACGTCACAGTTATGATGTGAGACCATGTGCTGAATCAACTAGGTCAGAATATTTTTAAAAATCCAGAGCAGCAGGGAACAAAAAAGGAAACTTACTAAAAACCTTTCAAAATATTTTTGTAATATATGAAGTATTGACCCACTTTCACTATCTTCCTAGCTTTTTTAACCAACCGTAGCAGATCCTTGAAACAGCCTATAATGAGTCTAACAAGGGACAGCATGTCTACAAATGATGCTAAGGTTCTTCCCAGATCTGAAACTAAAAGCAAGCTCAGAGCAATGTGGTGGATTCAATAACAGATTAAAGGCAAAAAGCATTAGTCCTCAGAAACAACAGTTTAAAATCACTGGGCACTGGAGCCAGGAGACAAAGATCAAATGCTATTTAGAAACTATGAACAATTAGTTAAGTGAGACTGACAAAGTATTGTTTGAGTAGAAATGAAAAATCTTTGAGAAAAACAGACAGAGCCATTAATCTGGGGGAGAATTTTTTTGGTGGCTAACTTGTTTAACCTAAAAATGGAGATCTAATAGTAAGTTACAAGAGCAATTCTCCTGGCAATTAATAATAACCATATTACATTGCTATTGTGATAAATTACTGTAATGTCATAGACTGTTTTATCTTGTTATCTACTGTCATCTCTCTAACTTCAGAAGGATTAACCAACCAATGCTTGCTAAAATTGTAGGCACACATACAAAAAAGTGAGTTTTGGTGAACATAGGCTGTCTAGTCAGTCTTGGGTTATCTTCAGTCTTCACACTCTTGATGTTCCAGGAATGATGCGTGAGTTTAGGTTGGTTCTAGGATAGGCCCAGGGGCCTGGTTTGATCTGGGATCCCTGGGACCATACCTAGAACAAACCCAAACAAAACCAAATTCCTTGGGAGTGCTTTCAGCTCAGGCAGACTTCTGGGCTTTTCACTCATACGGACCTCCAGGGCTGTACCAGGACCATACACCAATTTTTAAGGGATGGGAGTAACATTTCTGGAGTTTTTTGTACACTACCAGATACTAACACTGTGCCTAAGTAAGCATTAGTGAAATCATAGAATGAACAAAAAGTACAGGTTGGTGAAATAAAAGTGCAGAAAATACTGTGACTTAGAAATGGAGTTAACTTAGGAATTTACTTGGAAGGGAAATATGGATATGTAATTTCTTAGGATATTATAAAAGACATGTTTTAGTTTTAGAAAAAATGTTCATGATAAAATAAACTTATTTGTAGGTTGCCAGCCTTTAAGAAATGCTATAAAAGTGTGAAATGTAAAGTTCCAAATAGTAAAATTATCCCTTATTTTGAGAAACTCTTTAAGACATAAATATGAGGAAATGCTTCTGTAACAATATCTCATAAATATACCTACTTTAAAAAATAGTGTAGTCAGAAAAATACATAACTTAAATACTTTCTTATTGGAATAACATGTTTGATATGTGCCAAATGAAATTCAGTAAATAGGGATAAAACTAATTTAATTGATGACAGGTTAAAATATATTAAAATGAATAGCATTAAAAAATACTGTATGCATTTTAGTTTATCACATGTTTTAGTATATCCATAACATCAACTCCTTATTGATGTTAAACTTTTGTATATGTGAATCCTGGAATCAATTCATCCTCTTTTTCTGGCATATAGCAATTACAGTGAATAGAATCACTTGCCTCTCAGAGCTATACTAAAAGAGAATTTTTCTCCTTGTTATCTAGCAAACCGGGTTTGGCATCATGACTATCTATTTTGTAATGGCAGTCTCAACTCAAGGAACTGGTTTGGATCAGTTATTTTAAAGTGAATATTATATCATAATTCTCTTCCAGAAGCATATGAATAACTGAAAGCTGACTATGAGGCATGGTAATAAAATAAGTGATGGGTTTTCTAATTACCCTGTGTAAGATGGAAAAATAAGTCAACATATGATTACTAAAACAAAATAAGCCTGTTGGTAAAACTAAGTTGTTCAATGCCATGATATCTCTTTCTAGGCAGATTTGAATTTTACTTGCAAACATTATAACATGCAAATTTCATGTTTATTTTTCATTTGAGAGAAAAATCATCATGCTTGATTATTTAACATATGAAATGATAATTTAAACATGCAAAATATAGAATGACAGTGGGAATTGAGTCATTCAAACATCAGTCAGTATCATTAGATCTGACACTGATAACTTTTGGCAAGCTTTTAACATTTCATTGAATGACAATAAAGTTATTGTCTTAGAAATCTACACAAAAAATAAATTATGTGCAGTATAATTGCCTAGAGTCTAAAAACCTTATTACTTCTCAGTTCTCTGTGGTATCAATAATGAAAGTTTCTTATTTTCCAAGGCTCAACCCACTTCATGTTTTGGAAATGAAGATATATTTCTCTAAAAACAAAAACACAACAATGCAGCCAAAGCAATTATTAGCAGCATGTGATATCCAATTCAAATGGGAAGTAATATAGACACACTAATTTGAATGGACTAGTTTTAAACCAAGTTTTTAAAAATTACAGGACAGAAACAGAGAAGGTAAAGTATGGAAACAAAATGGTTCCTTCTGTACAATAACAACTCTTCTATTTTGAGAGTAGGTATCTAATCTAGTAACTTCACTTATTTTAAAGATAGCAATGAGATAGATAGTGAATAGTATATGTCATAAAATGCATTTAAGTATAATTCCGTTTTTCAGTCTTTACTGAGTCCATTTACTCTTACTTTTATAAGTTATTCTAGCTGGTTAGCTAGATACTTGGTTTCCAAAACCAAAGGAGACTAGAAGGAGCATTATGAAGGTGGAGAAAGGTATTGCTACAGGCACACTTATGCAAGCCATAAGATAAATAGGGGGAATAAGAACTACTATTAGAAAACAAAGACAAGAAAATTTAAAAAGACAGAAGAATGGAATCATTTAGTAAAGAGGCTCAGAGCTTTCAGTGCCCATTTAGTCTATCAGAGTATAATAACTATTGTTAATAATCATTTTGACATAAAAAAGATTAACATGTAATTCATATATTAAGAAGACAGCAATGCATATTAAGTTTTTAAAAGATTTCCTTCAGAAATTATTCCAAAAAATTTTAATGATTAAAGAGATTTCAGCTCTATAGAAAACTGGGATGTCTAGAATGACTCATTCCTTAAATACTCAGTTAGCCAGTTCTTACTAAATTAGTCATGCATGTTTAATCTCAACCAATAGTTACCAAATATAAATCTTGGTGAACAGAATTAAAGTCACAATTATAGTGCTCCAAGTTTTAAGTCTGTGTACTGTACTGGTTACAATGTACTATACTAGAACAAAACAGTTAACATTTTTCTGAAATATACACAATGTTTTATACAAAGATGACAGTTAAATTTTCTTTTATATGGAATTAATGGAGAATTCTAGCAATGTCAACATATAAGAACTGAATACTTCAAACATATGGCAATCACATATTCAACAAAGTATTTTTAGCAAGTTCTTAGTAAAGAACTAAGAGGCAAACGTAGTATGCTATGGCACAGCCAAACAGGTACCACAAAGCCCATGCACTTCATTGACAAGAAAAGCCCCTTAGCTTTCTTTCAGTCTACTTACTCTTATTTTAGACACAATTCTAGCAAGCTTGGCAATCTGGTTTCTCAGTCCACAGCAGATTAGAAGCAGCAAATTAGGGGCCTAGTGCAGGAGGCAGACACACAAGACAGCAGCAAAAAGTGACAGCTGATTGTAAGGGAAGATAGAGAAACTGTGAAAACCAGATATAACTCAAAACGCACAGCAATGCGGGGTCATGTAGTAAAGGGGCATAGACATTACATATCTCAGTAGGTAAATTCACCCTAACCGTGAATTTCTGTTCATCACCCCATGATAGGAACTGATGTTCTTAAAGATGACAAAGTTACATTATATTCTAAATACTCTAGAAAAAGCGGAGAAGTAGAAAGTACACTTTAAAAAATTTCCTTTTAAACTGTTAAAAAATTTTAATGATTAGATGGATTTGCCTCAGTTACCTGAAAAAATAATGTATGGAAGTCACTGTCAATGATGACAGATAAATGAATTCTTAGCGTATTTAAGGCATTTACTCCCATATTTCCTCTTCTAAAATATTTGTAGCTTCATTTTCTAATTTAAGTGTGATTTGCATAGATATGTTCTTATCAATAGAATTAGAAGACTAAATCAATCTTTATGCTTTGTTTCACTGTCATTTATGGCATGATATCTACTTAAAACAGTAAGTCAGCTGAGCCATTTTTATGTTTTATGAACATAAAAGCTATTTCACATTTTTGTGGTATTTAGTTCTTGTTTTCTTGTTTTGTTTGGGTATGGAAACAATACACCAATGATTAAACCAAATCACTTGGAGCTTTTCTTCCCATGTGGCATCTAATAAGTTATTAAAGTATTTCATATTTTACATTATGTATGGTGTATAAGTAAAAGTCAGTCACCAGAGTGAAATGATGACATCTAGGGTCCCTTCTGATTAAAACTCCAATTAAAATTTTGTAAAATGTATCAGAACTTAATTATTGTTTGCTTTAACATTAAAAGCTTTCGCTTTTATGTGAAACAATATTACTACCTATTTTTTTAATAAAATTGAGTTTTTACTTTTTGACCTACTTTACCACATATTTATAACCAGATCTTGTTTTTCAGCCTCAAAAGGCTGATTTTCTTTTTACCTACTTCTGAGAAGCCAGAAATTGCAAACATCATTTAGCAATCTAGAGAATTTTGTTTTTGCTGAAAAAGAATCTCCTCTCACCGCCCCCCCCCCCCATGTCATTATTAGGTCAGCTGCACCCATAGGTTTTAAATGATAGATCTGAAATTCAGACTCAGGCTTATCCTTCTGTTTTAAAGCCTTTCAACCATATTCTTAAATTTCCTTAGAAATTTCCCTTAAATGTGTTTCTCCTGACTTATCTCCAAAGACTTCAGAAATCAAACTTCATTTTGAAATCATCAGTTCCTAATTAAATACATTCAGTTGCTGTTAAGTACAATTTTAACAATGTCTTAAACTTAAGAAGTCAGATAATATAGACAACTTGTGAAAAATAGAGGATCAAAATCAAAGACCAGCAAAAGTCTGGCTCTAGATGTACTAGATATGTAGAGTTTTAATGAAAGCTGAAAATAAAAGAATTTAAGGTATGATAACCGTCACCAGATCATTTATTGTCATGACTTTCCTAACTGTAGGCAAAAGGTAAAAATCCTGTCTTCAAGTGTGACCTAAATAAACAGACTTTTTCATGCATTCTTACATTATGTACTAGGCTTGTCCTGATAAAATAAACTCTGGAAATGTTCATGTTAAAAATTGTCAGGATTTTACTCCAACCAATAACTACCCTGTCAAAATACCATTGTAAATTTGTAAAGCACAATTACAAGTTTCCCCCATAAAATGACTGACAAAGAATGACCAGCATATGACCCAAAATATGCAGCTCAAAAACAAGACCTCCAATTTATTCTAGTGTAAGTGCTCCATGAAAAAATTGAGAAACACCAACTTTTAGACTATTATAACAAAAAATTAGGAATTTTCAAAGGGAAGATATTTATCTAAGAAATATTTTAAAAGGGCAAAAAATTTGGAAAACACACAAAAAGAATATTCACTTAAAGTTTCAAGATCCTTATATCATGATTTCAACAAGTTAGAATTTCATGGAACTAAGTAACAAGTAGTGAATAAAACAGACTGGAAGTTTAGGAATTCCTGATTAAAAATAGACTTTCAAAATTAAAAAGTACCACTTTAGAGAATACTTAATAAAACTGATAAAACATTATGAAGATATTTTTCCCCAACTGTTAAAAATAAAATATAATAAGAGTTAAAAATTATTAAACCCTAATTCTTCCTGTGTAAGGTTATAGATTAAATGAAAGATTATCAAATTTTTCCATAATTGCTTCTTCTAAATCCAAGGAAAACAGGGTTGTAAACTAAGAAAGTAATTTAAAAAGAAAGTCTTATTATTTAAGAATATAATCATCAGATGCAACACAATATTTTTCTCTTGAACTTTGGCTAATTGTAAGTAAACTAGGACTACCCTAAGATACTACTTCTAAGAACTAAACTATGGATAAGTCCTAGAATTGTTGGCAATAGGCATAATCACTTATAGTACAAAGAATCTCTACTATTCATATAAAGCAGAATCAAGTTTTACCTTAGGATAAAAATTAAATTCCCTCAGATTATTAAAAACAAAACCCAAAAAACAAAACCAATCCTCTTTACTCACTCAAAGTGCTGAATTACAGGAATTCAAATATGCTTCTTAACTCTAAAGACAGTCTAGACTCAGTGTAAGTTGAGTTTTCCTACATTTTCTCCAAATAATGTCTATATAAACTATGTCAGTGCATAGGAGCTAAAGGTTTCAAGAAATAGCATACTCCTGAAAATATCACTCTTTGAAAATGCAATCACAATACAAAACAGATGAGATTGAACAATTTGGAAAGCAACCTCTTTTAAGAGGTAGTTTGTAAAAATGAAGTACTAAGGAGATAAGGATGCTTTCCAGGAAGCAGATGGGATGTTTCCAGAATCTCAGTAAAGTGGAGAAGGTACAGCCTCAGGCTAGATATCAGCAGCATTGGAGACCTACTTGTGCTAATGGCAACTAATAATCTGTAGACAAACTGATAAAAAAGAACTTTCTGCTAAATTGGGAATGGGGCCTTGGACCACAGGGATCCCACTATGACATCATCTCTTGTAGTTGCAACAAGAACAGAAGATGACTACACACAAAAAATTAGAAGGGTAACTTTTTAAATAGTTCAGTTTTTCTTTTAAAATTATTAGGAACTCTTATAATTAACTACTGAATACACATATGAACAAGGAAACGTAAGAAACATGTCATAACCTCAGTACTTTTGAAATTACTACTTAGTTCTAAAACCCAGTACACATTAACTGTATGAATTCAATTTTTTTTTTATTCAGAACCTGTACCTTTAAGACTGGTATAAACAAAAATAAAGTACAAACAAGCTGTTAATAATATAATAGCTGCAGTTATTAACTGCGAAAACACAGTAAAAATGAGTCATACTGAATGTTAATGTTCTTGCAACAGAATTATCCCAATCATTTTATGGTAGCAAATTGTGGCAAGAAATGATCAATTCATTTCTTATTAAAAATACTTAAAGAATTTCCAAGATTGATCAGTTGTGCTGCAAATAAAACAGCAGTTTATTCAAAAGAGCTCTTTCTCATTTTCCTAAAAGATTTGCCATTTATAAGTAACTACTATTTTCAGATCAGTTGTTCAAACCAGGGCTCTTGCTGTAAATTCACGTCTTAGCTTTATATATAGTAAACTCACACTCATTTTCCCTTTCCAGTGGAATATCTAGTCTTGAAGCTAAAATACTTTCATAAAAGGGATAACTTAAAATCCTTCATGTAAATCTTGGTTCTTAATTTTCTTCTACCTCATTTTTATTTTCATGTATTATTTGTTCTTCCTCCTCATCACCAAAAGTCTGTTCCTGTATGGTGGTAAAAGAGAGAGATCTAGCAGCCACTTCTGCAGCGAGGCCAGCAGTGAAGGTAAAATCCGGTGACAGCTGTAGCCGTGCCAGCCTCTGCTTAATGGAGGGCTGTAAAGAGTCCATGGGAGTTGAATGGGTAGTGGTCAGGCTACCTATATCTGTCTGCTGAGATTCATCTTCACTCTCACACTGGTAACACACTCTTTCGTCAACTCCTTGGCAGAAGACTTCACTTGCAGGATTGTCTTTATTTTTACCATCTAGAGGGTTTTCACATAAATACTCAGTCCTACTACTTAGTTCACTGTCAGTTGTGGAGGGTTTACTATTTTCCTCTTCGGTATCATTTTTACCAGCTTTCCCCATATCTGAATCCACTGATGGTTCTGAATTACTTATGGGTTCCACTGGGTCTACAGGAGACAAGGATTTCAACACAGCTTTAAAAGAAAGAAAAAAAAAGAATGAAAGAAAAATAATAACTAAGAACCCAGCAATGATTTAAACTTTAATTTAAACTCCCAGTACATCATCTTTTATAAAGAACAATAAACAAATAAATAAAAGCTAAATAAAACTTTCTAGTAAAATCTATGTAAATTTATAAATCCAGAGAACTTGTAAGAGACAAAATGCCTAGGGAATGAAATGAGATGGGGTTTTGATGTATATTTTAATACATGTCATATATTCTCTGATTCAAAATGTTAAAGAAGTGGTTCTCAAAGTGTGGTCCCTGAACTAATAACATCAATCAGAATCACCTAGGAATTTGGTGGAAATCCGAATTTTCAGGCCCCACCCTAGGCCTACTGACTTGGAAACTGAGTGGGGACCAGCTCTAAGTCCGTCCACTTGATTCTGATGCATGCTAAAGTTTGAGAACCACTGTATCAAAGAATAAGCAGCATGGTTTTCACTGACATGTGTCAGTTAAAGGCCAAAACTGATCCAGATAATAATATCTTCAATACACATATATTTACAAGTTAAAATGGCATAGAAAAAAGTGTAACATACAATTCAACTTACTTGCCAACCACCTAACAAGACCCTTATGAAAGCAAAGTAATAACTGCTATATAGATTTTGTAATGCCACAGGAAAATATTAAAGGAAATAAAATCTGTATTCAAGATCAACTAGTACACAAAGCATAATACATAAATATTATATCCATACGGCAGAAGTTGTCCTTTCAAGGAAAATGAAGTTTTATTTAGCCCCTCTTGATGTTAGTAGGCAGTGGGTTGCTTGCTAGGCAGTCTCTCCTCCCAGTTTGAGGGGTTAGTACAATACAATATATTATGAAGCATGACGGTAGAAGAAAAAGTGCTTCTTGAAGATCTGGCGTTTATTTAAAAAATAATTTGAAAATGTGTCCATTTCCAAGAAACAGATCCCTAAGCTGCAGCAACTCCACTAGAGAAGCGGCAACAGAAAAAAATGGCCACAGCAGGTTCCATTGCAGAATTTCCCTCTCTAATTCCATTCGGACTTTACCCCTGTAGGCAGAGATGAAAACAACTCTGGAAGATGTACTGAAAGTTTTCATGGGAAAAGCATTTTATGGTATCAGCAGCTTTTTACTTATTTTCACAAACTAAATCAACATTATTGCCCTTTCAAATGTAAACTATCAAAAGCACATACCTGAAAAAGAGACACATTTATCTCATCGTTATATCTTTGCCCATACTATCAAAAGGATACTTTTAAAGCTATATGAAGAAAATACTAAGCAATAAAAAAGGATACAAGTTTATATACAATGCTATTTCCTGTCTTCATGTGCATTTGTAGTCTATAAATCTAGTTCTTAAAGAATGCAAAATATATTAGAAGTTGATTAATATTCCCACTTACTGCTAATTAGACTGATGTTATTAGTAAAATTGGAGGATCAACTGACATGTGTTAACACTGCTAGAATGTAAGCCTCCAAGAATATAGAGATTTGTCTCTTGGTCTTTGTGCTGGGGAAACAGCAGTAAACAGTGCCTTAGTAACTACTTGTTGGATGAATAATTTGCTGAATGAAAAATGTGGGGGATAATAAAGCCCATATTTAAAGAGATTGTAATTTAATCTGTAACTGTAATTTAAGAGACAAACAAAATCAAACACACAGAAAACAATAATACCTAAGCCATAATACTCTTTTAATTTCTTTTTTATATAAGCCCAAATATGAACAAGCAGTCTGCAGGAACTCTATCTTTACTGCTGCTTCTGGGAAGTTTTTAATCTATTATATACTTTTCTATTTAAGACTTTCTTTCATTTCCCTACAAGGCCTCTCTGGCATGAAGGTCTGTAGTAGTAAGAGAGGTAGCAGGGCTAGAGCAGTCAGAGGGGGATCCATGGAGGAGGCGTTGTTAAAGGACAGCTTTGCGGAGAAGACAGAATTCTTTGTAAAGTCATCAGCATGAATGTTTTTGATGAGTAAAAGCAGCCAAGGTGGTGGAACCACAGTATAATGAGATAAATGTTAAGTAGAGGAAGTTATCTGTATTAGAAATAGTGAGAAACATAATTGGATATGATGAACTCATGTGATGGAGAAGCTTGAAACCAGGAAAAGGACTTTAGATTTAATACAGTAAGAAAGGGGAACCACTGTTTTTAAGATTGAAAGCCATTATTAATGTGCTGTTTGAGAAAAATCTGGAAAGAGTTTGCAAGGATGAAGCTATCTTAGAAGTTTAGAAGCCATCTTCTAAGGATAGCTTATAAGAAAAAGGTGTTGAAAATTCAAGTCAGTAAAGAGGCTATTATAATATATAAGCACAGTCCAATGAGGACCTGGGCTATAAAGGGGACTATGGTTAGAAAGAGGAAAGATAAAATCAAGAAATGTACACCTGGACAAAGGAGAACGGTAGGGCTCCTAAGAGAAGAAAAGAAAACTCTGAGGAACTTTCCAGAAGTAATCTCTATAATTTAGTAAAAATGAGAAAGGAAAAAGAAGGTAATTGATTTTGAGGCTCCACATACTCTGAAATGGAAAGGAAATCCCACTCTACCTTCTTAAAAATCCACTAATTCCTCAGCTAGGACTTAGCTAGTTTGATATTGTCAATTAACTATTAAGCTTCCCTTTATTTCCTCCCCCACCTCCCATTAAGTCCAACTAAAGATAAAAAGGGTGGGAGACATAAAGGAGTTTAAGGCTTATGTTCAGTATTATCAATCATCCAATTTTGTCTAAATCCAAGTATAGAGACAGTGTGCACAGAAGAATCTCCTCTTTTCCCATCTACTAAAGTGCTCAAATCAATTAAGTAATCTTAATGATGTAGCTAATGCCCTAGATCTTAATTCATTTGTTTTAATAGTGAACAAAGAGTTATTAAGCTTTAGGCTTCATTATTTATAATTTAACATAAAGATGAGTTTAGAATATCAAATTCACTAAATTTTAAAACACTCCCATTTATTCAACCCATTATCTATTCCAAAACAAATTCAGTAAAAGATCAAATAACTGATGAAAAAGTGTGATTTCATATTTCCAATTTGATTGTATACCTACTTTTTTATTGATCAAATGGATTTTGTGTCTAGAAGAAAAAGTACAATGCTTACTGATGGATCTCTAAAATTAAAGCCATTAAGAATTCTATAGCTAAAAGATAAGATTCATAGTTCAAGAAAAAAAAATCCCCTACGTTGAAATAACTTTCTACTCTGAAGTTAGTGCTTACCATGATCACTGAATAGAAGCTGCTTCCACTTCTGCCTTTCTGCCTCTGATGCTTTAAATCCTAGCACAGATTTTAATTCTTGGAGTACCCTCTTGGATTCTTCATGTTCACGCTTCTGTCTCTCTCGGTCTTCTTGAGACAAGTAATAAAAATCATCCTTTCTGAAATCACTGTCCATATCTATATCACCCACATAAGCTTCTAATTCCTGAAAATGAATAAAAGAAAAAAACACTATTTCAAGCAGACAATTTTCTAGAAGCATTCATTTACTTGAACTTACCCATCTCCAAGATTAAAAGATGAGGACTCTTGGGCAAGGTCGTTAAAGCACAATTGGGCAAACAAAGAAAACATGCTTATAGATAAATTGAAATCTTAAAAACAGCTTAATAGTTGATATTAAAAATGGTTGTAGATAAGAAAGTTTAACAATTGCAATCATTGTTTTTCTACTTTGATGCCATTTTACAGATTTAGTCAAGATTACAATTATTAGCTGTCAAAACCAGTCAAAATGAAAAGGGCTGGTGGTTTGGGGAGTTGGCCAGGTATGTTAGTCTTCTTGTGGTAGACATTTGGGGTCCTTTCTGAGTTCCCAGAAAGTCTGAACACTATTCCTAGGACTGGGGATAAAAACCTCATTTTATGGTTCTCCATATCCCTAAGGCAAAGGATAGAATCCTTGCTTACCCAACCTCCCTTGTAATTATGGTTTAGGTAAATGACTTGGGATCCTCTAAATAGATGTACCTGGATCAGATCTGATTCAGAAGTTTATTATAAAAGAAGCAGGGATCTTGAGGAATTCCTTCAGGCAAGGATAGCGACAGACCAAGTTTCCAGAGTTCTAAAGGCAGTTTTTGTTACTCAGCATTGATGGAACAAGTGGCAATGTCTGTGCTCAGTTGCCTTGGAGTGATTTTACCATTGGAAAAGTTCCTGTGAGTGATTTTGGCTGTTTACCCTACCTTGGTTCAAACCTGATTATCTAGCCCTCTGAAATATTCTGTCAGCTAGCTAAAGTTGTTGTTTTTTTTTTAACAGCTTTCTTGTTTGTTAAACTAAGTAGGGTTTGTCTCCCTTTGCAATGAAAAATATTGAATAGACAATATGAACTAAGGGAAAGTTTTCCTTTGCATGGGCAAAAGAAGTCTTTGCCAATATCTAATGCAATCATTCAAAAATAGTTTTTTAAAGTGAGGTACAACATACATATAGTCAAATGAACAAATCTTAAGTATACAGGATTTTTACATATGTATACATACATACTGGTAATCATCATTCACATTTCCAGCTTCCCATTGCCAATGCACTGATTTTTTTTTTGCTTTGTCTATTTATTTTTATTAAGGTATCTTTGATATACAGTCTTATGAAGGTTTCACATGAGCAACATTGTGGTTACTACATTCACTCATATTATCAAGTCCCCCTCAACACCCCATTACAGTCACTGTCCATCAGTGTAGTAAGAAACCATAGTCACAACTTGTCTTCTCTGTGCTATACTGCCTTCCCATGACCCCCCTACATTATGTGTGTTAATCATAATGCCCTTTAATCCCCTTCTCCCTCCCTCTCCACCCACCCTCCCTACCCCTTTCCCTTTAGTAACTGCTAGTCCCTTCTTGGAGTCTGTGAGTCTGCTGCTGTTTTGTTCCTTCAGTTTTGCTTCATTGTTATATTCCACAGATGAGTGAAATCATTTGGTACTTGTCTTTCTCTGCCTGGCTTATTTCACTGAGCATAATACCTTCTAGCTCCATCCATGTTGTTCCAAATGGTAGGATTTATTTTCTTCTTGCCAATGCATTGATTTTTAATGTGTTTAATCACTCTTAAGTGTTTAAGAAATAGACAATTAGATATAAATAGCAAGAAAATCTGCTGGACACACAATGTAGGGGGGGCACGGGGAAGGCAGTATAGCACAGAGAAGACAAGTAGTGACTCTATAGCATTGTACTACGCTGACGGACAGTGACTGTAACGGGGTATGTGGGGGGGGGAATTGATAATATGGGTGAATGTAGTAACCACCATGTTGCTCTGTGAAACCTTCATAAAATTGTATATCAATGACACCTTAATAAAATAAAAAAAGAAAAAAGAAAAAATCTGCTGGTAGATGCAATAGATTCAAATTCAGGCACTAAAAACTAATGACTTGATATAAATTCAAAAACTGTACTTGTAATTCTTTACTTCATTAGAAACACAAATTCAATAGCTTATCCAACTGTCTTCCATGTCACTAGAAAAAAGAAAGGTAGATAAGCTGTGTACATGAAATTCTTCTTTAGTTGGGGGAAAAGACATTTTCACCCTTACCTGCTCCTCAGGAATTGGATCTTTGTCTGCAATGTGTAGCGCAGGCTGCACCAAAGGTACCACAGTACAACGTGGGTTTTCACATGCTATTTCAGGCTTGCCTTAAGAAGAAACAGAACACACAGAAATGAGTGAATATCTAATTTAAAAATATTGGTACTAATATTTTGCCGACTTCACAGCCCAGCTTGTTCTGTTTTAATTTGCAAAAAAAAATTAAGAACATTAAACTTAACAATAGTAACATCAGTAAATTTACAAATTAAGTTAAATTGAACACTTGGAGGAAAAATTCTGGTTTTCTCCCCTTCATCACCTCATCTTAGTATCCTGCACACAAGTATTCACTAAGCAAATCAACTTTTGTTCACAGAAAAGAAACAACCTCAAGACAGACCATCATTCTTCCCCATGAAAAACAAACTTCCATACTGCACTTCACATATACTATTTCTACTTTTAGAAGTTAGAATTGGAAATGAGTTTCACAAGTAAATTCCTTGAAAAGCTCACCCAGGTGATCTCGTCTGTCCTGGACTGGTGTGGTTAAAGCTAGCTGAGGTAGGATGGGATGGGAAGAAATCTCAGTAGATGTGGGTCAGCGGCTATGTAGCTTAGGAGACAGCTCAGTGTCAGATGACTGGTTACATACAAGGGATTGAGTAAATTAGTTTACTGAAGATAATGAGAGCCAAATTTCTCATAATTAGAAAAGGGGTACAAATATAGAAAGGGGGAAGGACAGAATAAACTATGTAGTATTGGAATTGAATTGAGGTATTGGTGTGAACTCATGGTTTATAATATATATGGACAGAAAAACAGAGATAGATGTGTATGTAAGTGTATATACAGATATATTTTGCAGCTCTGTACTCCGACAAGTGGTAAAAACAATACCATCCCAGTGGATATGAACATACCCAGCACCCAGATCTTGGTTTCTAAAAGAATCTTGCCACTGAAAGAATGAGGGCTTCTTGGAAACATGGCTGATTTTAGGGCTCAGGACAAAGAAAGTTTGAGAAAGTAAAGAAGTGCTCAAAGAATGGTGGTGACACAAACCACCTGGAATGGGCTCTCTCTGGTCAAACTTTCGAAAATTTGAGCAACAAAGTAATAATATAAGAGTAACAAATTATGGTCCATTGAAAATAAGAATCCACACACCCATATTAATATAAATAAGTAAATAACTGGAAAAGGGAGATGCTTTACCCTACATAGAGTGCCAACTAGTAAGTGTAAAAGGAAAAATGAATTAGAAAATACCATTTGGGAACCATCACAATAGTATCTAATTCAAGCAAGAACTATCAATGAATGCTAAAACTAGTGAGTGAAAAAATTTTAAGATAACTTATTCTATTTTATTCACTTATAAATTCACTCTTTTTAGTATACAGTTTTAGGAGTTTAGACAAATTAGTCACATAACCACCACACCAAGATACAGAACAGTTCCATCACCTCAAAATATTTAATTATGCTGACTCTTTATAACCTAGTCCTCCTTTCATATCCAACTCCTAGTAACAACTGATATGTTTTCTGTTCCTATTAAATTTTAGCATTTTAAGAATATCATATAAATGGAATCATATGGTATGTAGTGATTTGAGTCTGGCTTCTTTCAAAGAACATACTGCCTTAGAAATTCCTCTGTCTTATTGATGTAGCAGTTTTTTTGCAAGTAGTATTCCATTGCGTGTATAGATGGAGCAGTTTATCTATTAACAAGCTGAAGAACACTTAGCTGCATTTAGTGTTATGAATAAAGCCACTATGAACATTTGTGTATAGGTTTTTGTGTGAACGTTAAGTTTTTACATCTCTTGGCTAAATATCTAGGAATGATACTGATGGGTCACATGGTATGTGTATGTTTAATAGTGGGAAAGATGTTGATGAGGAATGGATATTTATATAACCTCAAGATTTTTTTAAGCAAAATACTTACCATGAAAGACAAGAAAGGCTAAAGGATAATAAAGAGCATGAAAATTAAATGCCATGTGTAATCTGGATCTGGATATATAAAAATATTATTGGATCAATAAGTGAAATTAAAATGGGGTCTGTGGATTAGAAAGCCATATTATATCAGTGTTAATTTCCTGATTTTGACTGTTGCATCTTACTACACTGATGGACAGTGACTGCACTGGGGTATGGGTGGGGACTCAATAATATGGGTAAAAGTAGTAACCACATTTTTTTTTCATGTGAAACCTTCATAAGAGTGTATATCAATAATACCTTAATAAAAAGTTTTTTAAAAATTCCTGATTTTGATGGTATACTGTGGGTATGTAAGACAATGTCCGTGCTTTTCAAAATGCAAACAGAAGTACTGAGAGGTAATGGAGGCTTCATGCCTGCATCTTACTGTCAAATGGTTCAGAATAATATGACCAAAAATGTTTATGATAGCTACACAGAGATACAACAAATGGGGCAGAATGTCAACAAATGGGGCATCCAGATGATGGGTACTCTGAACTATCCTTGTGATATTCATGTAATCTTGGAAGTAACTTAAAAAAAAAAAGATACAGGTAACTAAGTCATCTTAAAAATACAAACATTAAAGTTGTGTAGCCATGGCCACATTATGAGCGTTTTAGTGAGAAAAGTTTGTGAGTTACTTATATCTTAATTCATATCATCATCACTTGTGAGCAACAGTCACATATTGAAGGCATAATGTCTTATCACCCACTCAATGATCTGGAGACAGTTTTAATAATCATGTTTAAGTGACTGACTAAGATTCAACATTTCAGAGTTTTCTAAGGGAGGGGTAAATTGGATACATTTTTTATCACCCAGTAGTCTTCTGGGTGTGTCTATTTATAGAAAATATAACCAAAAGCTCTAGACTTAAGCTATATCAATAAATTTAATATGCATAAATATTTAAACATATTAAAAATCCTTGGCAAATTTATCCTTCAAAAAAATACTTGCCATTCGTATTTTAGATATAAAGGAAATCTTTTCGTAATGTATCAGTAATTAGCATGTTAACATTTCCTCTGAAAATAATTAATATTTTTACTAAGGACTTACTCAACTTCTTTAGGACATTAAACAAAGTATTAAAGATCTAGCTGTAAACAAAACAATGACTAAAGGATGATAAAGCATTGATCATCTTTGACAGCAATACAATTTTTATACACAAATCTGATTAACTTCATCAGAGGTCTAAGGATAAAAAAGGTGTTGGTTTGTAGCACAAGTTTAAAAATTAATACACCAAACATTTACAATGAAATTAGTAAAAATAAGTATAAAATCTGGGTCAAATGAAAGCAGTTTTGCATAAAATTTTACGACTGCCTTTTAACCTAGCAACAACACAAGGCACTCCAAAGCTACTATTAAATAATAGTACTTAATACAGTTTAGAAACCCACAATAACAAGTATACAATGCTAACCATTATATCATCTATATCTTATTTCTGAATGTTAACTATTTTATTTTAAAAGCAAAATTCAATTTCTGTCTCCTGACTAACAAACTCATTATTACCCTAACTGGGAAAAAGCTCCTGCAAGTTCTAGTAATGGAATAATACCATTAAAATTTATTCTTTCTTTTAAGTTTTTTTAAAAGGAGGTATATAATTCAAGGAACTTTCAAATCATAATCATTTTTTATTTACAAAATTAAGAACCAAGTCTTATATTCAGGGTCAGGGTCAATTTGTACATAAGTTCAACTTTTTTTTGGATAGTAAGAAATTTTGTCAAGTCAGTTTCCTCATGGAGACAAGAAATACATCTGATAAGATCCTACTGGAGTGGGATAAGCATGTTTGATAAATGTATGCAAAAGAAATCTCTTATGGTACCTTTTCTATCTGAATTCCTTCGTAGCAATTTGTCCACTTGAGAAATGGCCTCTTCCCAGCAATTGTTGCTTGCTTGAACATGGGGCTGAATCAACTTTAATTTCTGTTCTAGGATTTGATAGGATTCTGACACTAGTTCTTGTGTTTCTTTAGTACAAACAAGCTTTTCAAGTTCATCTTCAAGAATTATTACCCTGAGTAATAAAGAAAAATAGAAATAGATTTCTAAGATATGAAATGGAAAATTTGTAATTCACAAGGGTTATTTAAGAAATAAGTGTTAAGATGAAAAAAATTCTGGAGATGGAAGATGGTAATGGTTGTACAAGAATGTACATATAAATTATGCCACTGAACTTATTCACTTCAAGGTAGTTAAATGGTATATTTTATGTTATGTGTATTTACCACAATTGTTTTCAAAGCTTATAAAGAATACCATGTTTACTCAACACATATTTTTGCATACACACAAGGCATTTTATGAACTGAAAGGATAATGTAAATCCACCTCCTACCTATGAGAAACAATGAATCAGAGAAATTATACAAATATATATGTAATACAATGTCACAAAAAGTTGTAACATTTTATTTCCATTTTATGGATAAAGAATTAAGTCCAAAGAGTTGAAGTAACTTGCCCAGTCATACAGCTTTTAAGCTGTAAAGCTTTGCTGAATCCAGGCACAAAAGTATAGTGCCACAGAGAGATAAATATAGTGTTATATACGAATTTGGAAGGGGAAGTAACTACCAGCAATGGGTTCAGAGAGGAAACAGTTAAGGAAGAGGTACTTTTGAAGTAGCATTAAAGGATGGATAAAATTTGAGCAAGTACAAAAGGTGAAGGTCATCCTAAATGGTACATAGGAAAAGGCATTTACACAGTCTGTCTAGACTAAAAAAGTGAGAACTAAAAACAGAAAAGCAGTCTATAGTCTGATTATGGCAAATCCTTTCTATAGAATGTTTTATACGTACTTTATTCTATGCTGCTATACTCTGAAACCAGTAAGATTTTCAGTTAAGTGAGAAAGCAAATTTATTTCTCAGAAACATTAATCGGGAAGTGCAGACTCTGGAGGTGGGGGGAACAGTTAAAGGGTTAATGCTCTAATGTAGGTAAGTGAGAGTGGGAATATTAAAGGGACAAACCAGAGGGAGGAATGAAACACAAAACAATTTTTTAGATAACACTTGTTAAAGTTGTGCTAGCAGTGCCATAGAGCAAATCAGATATGATGGTTTGTGACTAGTATATTCTCTAGTTAAAATATTTTGAAAGGTGACATAGGGTATCATATAGAGAGTACTTCATTTTAAACAGGAAACATACTTTCCATGCATAATGCACAACCCCTGCCCAAAGTAAAAGCCTTTCTTTTTCATTTTCATGTCCAAATGTAGCACTCTTCCTTTGCTGAGCCATCTTCCCTCATTCTGACACATTCCATTATGTCCTGAGTATTTCTGATTCTCTTGCCAAAATTAATTCTTTGGACTCTGGCTTTGCCCAATAAAACCTTTCCACTGAAATCTTGTTTTCCTCTGATGATGATCCAACCTTGGTGACCCACTCTTATCGCTCATACTCCCTGTGTGAGACAGGGCGGAGGCAGGTTAGCATTCACCTGCTTTCTTAGAACAGCAGCATCAGACCACTGGAATATCCCTGACTCAGTGTCTTTCTTTCTCTCCCATGCCTAACATTTACATCAGCCTTAAGTACCTTTTACAGACCTTGAATTGATGGGTAAAAACTTATCTAATCAAAATGTCTTTCCTATCCTTGTACACCACATCTTTCCTCACTCACAAAAGCCTTTTGATTTTACTGAGACTTCAAATCTTCTGAACCATTTTTTAACCTTACAAAATGGATTGCTGCCCTCCCCTTCCACTTCTTGCCTGGTGCCCAGGGTCAAGTACATCAGCTTTAATCTTATCAACTCATTAAATTCCTATGACCTTCCTGATTACCGACACTACATGAATCCAACCATTCATTTAATCCAGTCCTATAATGTGAGTGTAGTTACAGAAAAATTTCACTGGAATGATTGGACCTTATGTTTTACCAAGGCAGAGTACCAACAATACCATGCAAAGTAGATCAATAAATAAAAACTATGGACCCCACATTTTATTATTCAACTGGAGCCAAAATGCTTATCCTGTGCTACAGAAAAACATAAAAATCTGCTATAACTTATTTAGAAAAATAATATTATATTAGTCAACTGTATATATAACAATACCTCTCATAATTTACTGTCAATGCTGGCAGACATTTCTCTTAGATTGCAGGTTCCAGTTTAAGAGCCCTACTTAAAGAGAGCTAAAACAAGCTCATTCTTAGTAAACCTCTCCATTTCAGCTCTTAAAAATAGAATGAACAACACCTGTTTTTGCCCTGTCTTTCTAGGTTTTCTGTTGAAATCAGAAAAAGTAAAAATTATAATTTACTCCTCCCAATTACAGTACTTACATACATATCATTGTTTCTCTGCTACATTCATAGCTCTAAACCATCGTTCATGCTGTATGTCTCCACTTTGCTGCTTCTTTCTAGCTAGGATACAAGCCAACATTCACAATGGCACAAAAACGGAGGTTGCTAACCATGGGGACATTTCCTAATATGGCTTATAAACTTACTCATTCAGTAATGCTTTCAGATGAAGCTGCAAGCTACGAACTGCTGTGTGAACGTTATTCAGTTCTCTTGACTTCTGCTGAGTTTTGGATAAACACTGGGGTACTGACTGGTGCTGAGTTTCAAAGTACCGATAGAACTCATAGCTGCGCTTAAGCTCTTCCAGGCAGGCAGAATGAGCATGAGGTAGACCTTGGGTCACATCAGCTAAAATATGATGAGGCAAAAGTGCTGGAGTAAGTAAGAGTTCAAAAGGCGAATTAGCTGTAGAAAGTAAGAGGGCTAACCGTCTGAAGAACTCTGAACTCTGTGCCACCCAGAGTTGGAATAAAACCTAACAAAAAAACAGACAAAAGGACTACATCAATAAAAAGATACTGGACAGAATTCAAAACAAACAACAGATTTGTTATCTTAACTTCTGGTTTAAATTTTTCACTTTATCTTAAGTAATGAATATAGCTGAGCTTAAACTAACTCCCAAGATTAGCCAAGAATGTTGCATCAAATTATATAGTGATGGTGCATGGGAACTTCTGATCCTAATATAGCAGGTAACACCAATTATCATTTAGAACAGTTCTATCCTAGAAAGTAAGGGCTGATGGAATGAGAAACATCTATTAGAAGTGAATGTTCTTTGATGAATTATTTTAAAAGTTTACACAAAGTAGAAATAGAAAAGAAGACAGTTGGAACGACTGGACCAAAGTCATTGGTGGGTCATAGGTAGGCAGTAGTTAGACTCTGGATTTATTGTGAAAAAACTGACAGAATCTCTTGATGGACTGTTTATGAGAGAAAGAGTGTTATAAAGGAATATTTCCAGAGTTTTGGGCCACAGCTACTTAAAGAATCAAGTCGGCATAGCTACTGTTAAAAAAAAAAAGACTGATTTATTATTATCTAATCACAGCCATTTTATCCAATTAAACCAAAACTCTGAAACACATTTTTTTGTTTTCTCTTTGGATAGGGAGGCTGCTCTGGCTGAGGAGATAGCCATAGTTTATGGGTAAGTAGGAAATATTGATTTAAAATGTCACATACTGATTTTTTTAAAAAGCACGAAACATACTACTTTGTAATTTTAAAAACCAGTGAAAATTTTAAACAAAAAAAGATAGATAAGGACTCTGCAGTGTAGATATTCTATGTCTCCTCAGGATACATAATATGGGTGAGCAAAAAGGACCAGCTACAACCAGCATCTTTTGCAGAAGTGGAATTACTGATTCAAAACATATACCATTTTTAAGGCTCTTTATGTGTCAAATTGCATTCTGAAACAGACAATTTAGGAAACTAAAGGCACCAAAAAGAACTTTGCAGCCTAGAAAACCAAAAAAAAAAAAAAAAAAAAAAAAAATTGCAGTAGCCAAGGGAAGAAACAATGCGGCCAGGACTATGATGGTAAGAAGGGACACTGGAAAAAGTGGATGGATTTCAACGTTGTGAAGGTCGAACAGACACAGGAATCTGCTGACAGATGGGATGTAAGGGGTAAGAAGGAGGGTACCCAGGTGTCTAGCTTAATAAATTGTGTGGTGCCATTTCCTGAAGTGGGTTAGAATGAGGGTAGGAATAAGTCAAGGCAAATTTCTAGTAACAGAAAGAAAAACAAAACAAAAAAACCCAGAACATTTATGTGAATCTGCAAATTTAAAAGATATAGCTTATACAATCTCAAAGCAAAATTGATCTTGATTATAAATACAACACCGGTCAATGGCACTTGCATTTATTTTCATGGTGCCAAGTGAAGTTTTGAAGATTAAAAACAAACACTTAAGTGGAATTTGATAAATACTGAGAGGGAATTTACAAAGACATTTGAATTGACTTTTTAAAATTACTACTGGAATCATACCACACAGTTTTTGTAACTTGCTTTAATTTATGTTTTCCATGCTATTATTTTTCTACTACTAACTTCAATGAATGTACCATAAATCATTACTAATGTCATAATAACAAACTTAATTTGTTTCCAACATTTGCTATTGTAGTAATACCATAAACATACTTTGAGTTTATCTTTGATTTCTTCCCCAGATAAATCTGTAGGCTTAAAATTGCTAGAGTAAAATGCACACACCTTTGTGAAGATTCGTATGCACTTCTAAAGTTAACCAACTTATACTAAGTCTCCCTTCTTCATAGATAATAAATATTATCAACTTTTAATACCCTTGGCAAAATATTTACTTACTATTTTTATTTGAGTTTCTTTCATTTAAGTAAGAACTATTTCAAACAATATCGAAAGTTTTACTGTATTTATTGGCCATTTCCAGTTCTTTTGTTAACTGTCAGTTCATGCACCTGACCTATCTTCTACAGGTTTTACATACCTTAGTGCTCTTTACACAGAAAAAAATCCAAGTCCTTTTATATAAATCATTGCAATTTTTTTCGTTTAAAACGTGCAGCATTTAGAAGCTTAATTCTTACATAATCAAATACATTCTTTTATGTAGCTTTTAATTATGAAAAAAATTCTTGTTCTAAATAAGAATTTTGGAGATTTTCTAAGGGAAGATGTAGATCTTGTAAGTTCACCTATGTTTGTTAAAACAAATGGCTCATCATAAAAATCACTTATATTGGTTTCCTATTAGCAAAAACTCACTTATCTCCAAACTCTGATTTAAGGTAAGAAATGTTTATAACAGAATTTTAAGTATTTTGAAATCAAAATATAAGAATCTCCTCATCCAATCTTTACAATGCTCTCGGCTTATAAAGGCAGCTCTAAGTCCACAATGGCTTTTATGCCTATATTAAGGCTAATAAGCTATTATGGTGATGGTATTCAGGAAACCATAAAAGGTAACATGTACACCATTCATGTTCAGAAAGCAAAGGCACAATCCAAGTGAATCTACTTTTCTTTCAGCCCTTCTCTTCCACAAATGGATTACCTTCAAAGCAGGCAGGCTGAAGCCATCTGTAAGGTTATGTGCTTCCTCTTCTGAAATCTGCTCTTCACTAAGTCCAAGGCCCAGTTCCTTAAAAGGCACCACACAGATGTAGTTGGTTATGTTGTCACTCTCAGAATTCAGGGGGTAGGTTAAATTAGGTTAAGGCAATCAACAAAGCCTTTTCATTGAAGGATAAAGGGTACTGCCGAACTGTCCAAAATTACCTTTGCTAATCTTTATCTTGAATTTTGGAGGAGATTAATATGTTTTTAAAAAAGAAGCTAATCTTAAAATCTTAATGTAGTAACATACTTTAGACATTTTATAGGATACATATGAATAACATTTTTGTATCCAAAGAATTAAAAGTTCAATTCTTCACAAGTGCTAAATGCTAACTTAGTTACTTTTGACAGGTACCTTTTGAAACTGTTACTGCTTACTTTACTGTATAGGGCTCAGGTCCTCACTGTGCTACATTAAATACTTCTCTTTTCCTCTCAGCATGCATACTGCAGAACATCATAAGCTCATAATTATCTGAAATACATACAGCACTGATAAAAGGAGCACTAAGCCTGTCCTCTCAAGGTTGTCTGATATGGACTACTGTCCTGTTTCCACATTCCCTTTCCTCAGAGGCACCTATTGATATTACTGTGTGATTTATTTTCCCTACTTAAAAACCATCTGGACCTGTACTTAAAATTTTTTAAATTCATTCTGTTTTTGAATGTATAATATATTCACAAGATCAAAAACTCACAAGGTATTAAGGTGTATGGTTAAAATTGCTTCCTCCCACATTCCCTTAGTTCCCTTAGCCAAAGGCAATCACTGTTACTTGTTTCCTTCAAGATATCCTTGTGTATCTTTCAAGATATTTTATGCAGACAATGTGTACATAAAAGTAAATACAATTAGAAATGTGTATGTACATGGATATATTTATGTAAATGTACACATGCACACATACTTATTATCCCTATATATATATATATATATATATATATATACACAATGTCTTTCACACACAAATGGAAGGGTAGTATAAATATTGCTCTGTTCATTCAACAATAAAATTTGTGGATTGTTTCACAGTAGTACATAAAGAACTTTGTCACTTTTTTAGAGCTGCATATTTTCCATTGTTCACACATAAGCAGGTGTTTTATTTTTTAGATAGAATTTTTTTTATCATATGCCAAATCTCAAGTTTTTAATTTTTCCTAGGTCAGTTTTAGACATTTGTATTTTGACAAGAAATGATCCATTTCCCCATACATTTTCAAAGTTGCTGTTACATATAAAGATCTTTATATTCACTGGTCCATCTAACTGGAACCCAGTCTTTTTCCTCACCTAAATCTCAGTCTAAATGTCAGCTCTTAGGGAGGCCTTCCCCTGCCATCCAATCAAAAGCAGCAACCACTCTCTGTCCTAGTCCCCTGGGTTTTTTCTTTATAGCATTTATCTGAACACCTCATCTGTTTACTTTTTATTCATTACCTCATCCTCTAGAAGCTCCATGAGAATAAGGATCTTGTCTGTCTTGCTCACTGCTAGATCTATAGTATCTAAAAAAGTGACTGTCACAGGGAACTCAATTTGTTATCTCTGTTACGCTATCTCATCTTACTTCCCTATCCCTCATTAAACTGTTAAGTTTCCTGAGGCAGAGACCATGTCTATTATGCTTGTAACTATATATCTAGTGACTAGCATATTGCTTGGCCCATGAATTTATACTCAATAAATATTTACTGAATGAATAACTACTTGCAATTCACATGGTACACTTTCTTATCTCTATTTCTTTCCACATATTTGCTTCCTTCTACTTGGAATGCAGTAATCATCCTCAAGGTCAACCCTTACTCGTTCCTTGAGGGTCAACTCAGCTGTCACTTCGCTGAAAGCACTGTCTTTCCCTGCAGGCCAAGTACATTGTCCTGCTATGTTGGAAGGCACCCTGGGCACATACATTGTATTATGAATGCCAGCTTATTTATTGACTACACTCAGAAGTCCTTAAAAAGTAGGTTGTACAAATTTTTACTCTGCCTTCCTACTATATAGCAGGCAGGTATTTAGGCAGTCAGGGGAAGTGAATGGGCAAGTTCTTAACTAATATTAAAATGCTTGTTCTCAATTTCTGAAGAGGTTTTACATATATACATTTATATATATATACATAAATTGTTTTAAGTTCTAAGTCTTATAGTCAGGACGTAAGTATATTTCTTAGTAGTTGTATGGCACTGAGCAAATTGTAAGAGTGGAGATTTTATTTCTTTCATAATATGGAGATAAGAAAATCTCACTGGAAGGTTGTATCAAGGATATAATGACAGAAGATAAAGCACTCTGTAAACTGTAAGCATTATATTTATCAGTGCTACAATACCCAGCATACTGAAGGTACACAATAGTCTTTTTGCATTCCATTTCATAAGGTAACTTTCATATGAATCTTAACTAAAATAAAGATCTTAAACGCCTTTATTTCCTAACAAAACTATTTTCCTGATTTAGTAAATTTAAGTGACCGTCTTATTGTTATGCAGTCTGTTAGTGCTTATTATAAGCCAAACACTGTCTAAGCACTTCATATGCACTAACTTACTTGATCTAACAGAAACACAGGAAGATTATTTTATTATTGCAATTTAAAAAATGACTAAGGCAACATACAGAGAGTTAAGAAACTTGCTTAAGGTTGCCCATGCAATAACTGATAGAGCCAAAATTTAAACTTAGCCAGTTTGACTCTAGAGCTTCTGTTGTTTGAATGAGGAAAGATTTCCTGTTGCCAGTTTATTTCCAAGTCATGACGCAGTTTGCTATGTTCAGTAATTTTTTACAATGTCAGACCTAGCAAAGTCAGGTTCTTCTGCTTTTATTCTTTGGACCAGTAAAGGGAGCGACTTGAAGTTTTTCCTTGTTAAAAATGAGCCACATGAAAGCAGAACTTTCTTCCTGTCTGTTACTGTCATTCCCCCTAGATAGCATTCCCAGTTTTAAAATAGAAGTGATGATATAAATTAACTTCAGAATAGGCCATCTCAGTTTAGAGTTAACCTTTACAGGATGCAACTGTAATATCCACATTTAGGGCTCCAGAAATATTTTATATACAACAGAAAAGGATATTTTTTCAGCATATATAGGGTAGCTAGCCTTGCTGCTTGAAAGTTGGCTCTTACAGTTCTGTAGACAGCTTTCCGAAGACCGATGAGATGCTGACTGGGATGCTGTCCAGCTTTATTAAATGGGCAAGCAGCACTGACCCTGTCAAGCAAACTTGAAAAGTAAAATGTGATACAACTGTACAGGTGTCCTAATGTTTTTGTTCCCTAAATGCACAATTCTATTAAACTTAGAAAAAATTCCTTTTTCATGGTTTTTATTAGAAAATGATTATAAAGATCCCAACTCAGGTCTTATAAATAGCCATTTTCCTGATACATATATAGCCACCAGAAAAAAGACAAACAAAACATTAAAATCTCAAAGAATAAAGGCTTCTTCAGATACGGGGGAACAGTGAATTTTAGTTGAAATATAGCAGAAATATAGGAATATTTATGTAAGAAGTTACAGCTTTTTAATTAGGCACTCTATCTGCTAAAATATAGTCAAGTGATACTATTTTACATGCAGCTTTCAAAACCTTTATCTTAAGTATGAAAGCCTTAATTATAAACATGTCCACATTCTTACTATGTACTTACATATGCTCAGTTATATTTTTGGTCACCTGTACAGAACAATCAAGTACTGTGTAGAAATACATTCTGTACATTTAAAAGTAGGGTAAAAAGACTTACCCACCTGCTGCCACTGGCACTTACCTACTCAAAATGAAGTAGGGGACGCAGAAAGATAACAGGACCAGTGGCCAACAGGGGAATGCAAGTAGAAAGGCAAAGTAAGGGTTACTACGTAGTAGCATAGCTACTCTCAAAACTGTTAAAGAGGAAGCACATTTCATAGCACTTTGCAAAAGATAAATGGGGATACCTAACCACAACAATGACATACAGTGTATATGCTTTCAGTTTCCCTACTATAGTGATCAGCACGTTTGCCTCACAATGTATATGCTTTTACAAATGAAGCTATGATGAATACATATTATATGGGTATGGGGTACATTTTTTCACCTAATGGGTAACCTCTCCCAACAGCAAAACAATGTGTTGGAATTTATAAATTTCTTACACTATAACCACAAATGTGTAAAACAAGACATCTAATTCAAAACTTTAAAATGTTAAATTAAAACATATTCTCAGGCATTAAAAATCTATTTAAAAAAATAGGACAATGACTGATAAGCTTATTTTAAAATAGGGAATGAAGCAAAGAAAGGTTAAATTATTTGCTAGAGATGAAAAATTAAGGCAGAAAAAACACTTATGTTTTTAATATACAGCACTGTTGTTTATGCTCCATTTACTAAATCAACTTTAAAAACTACAATATTTCTTTAAAAGTTATGATTCAAGAGTTATTATTCCTTAAAATTTTTTTCAATCCATTATCCTGTTACTTGGAGACAAATGAAGCACAATTTTTTCCAACATTTCTTCTGCCTGTCTGCATTTGAAGAGACAGAAGTCATAATCCAGAGGGAAATCACCTAACCAGTCCATATAATCTTGTGTCAATTTTATACATAAGGACAAAAGTTGGACAATGAACAAAAGGCACAAAATCCTCTATACATGCCTAAGCATTAGTTGGACACACAGCCACTCTGACAGTCAGTCCTCTCAATAAAATGTGCAAGTCAAGAAAGAAAAGGGGTTATTACTTATTCTTAGTGTGATAATTAACTTTTAAAATGTGACACTCAAACAAGTTAATATTTGCTATGCTCATCAATAAGCAGACTTTACCTACTAAGTGGAAGGACAAAAATTAACAGACATTAAGGACTGTTACATTTTTAATTGAGTACAAAGAGAAGTTACAAAATCTTTCTTATGTCTTGGGATTGTTTAAACACTGAACTAGTACACAAGAGAGTGAAGAATAAGATTCTTCCACTTCCTTGTTTCATGATTTTCCAGATAAAGCTTTTATGTCAAGATTGTCTAACTGTTTAAATATTACAGAGCAGAGCAGAGAGAAGGATGTGATGACTGCCAAAGGTTCTTCAGCTCCCCCTTTCCATGATTTTCCAGATACAACTAATTTAGAGCAATAATTATTTCTTCACCATATACTTACTATCTCTCACCTATAGACTGCAAAGGTTACATAAGTTGTATGTACTACTAAATCTACCACAGTACAACCATCATCTGTTAGTGTTTAGCAGACAGCATACTGTACTGTAAACAAGCATTAGCGTCAGATGGAATGGACTTGAACATTTGCTCTACTACGTACAATTGTTTGCCTTTAGTTGTATTCAAAAATTTTTAGCATAGTGAATGGAATATATTGGTACTCAATAAATGTAACTTTCCCTTTAATAACAGAACAAACGGCCTATATATCCTGTAGCTTAATACACTTACAGCTAGACAGGTGAATATTTAATTTCTCGTGGCAATGTGAAACATCATTATTTGCAGGACATTCTGAGAGTATTAGTGCCACCATATCTGTTAACATTTACCTAAAGAATATTATTAATACATAGCAAGATTTTTCAAAATGAATTCATGCCAGATACATCTATCATTTAACTGAGGAAAGAAAGCATCTGACAGGGAGTAAAGGGAACATTTTTTGGGGGTAGCTTTTCATGCTAGGTTCAATGTTAGACTCTCTATATTAACTCATATAATCATATGGTAATACACAGAAATAATTTTGACTCTCAAAGCACTTTGGTTTCTCAAAGTAGATACGCGGAGTCATACGACATATTAAGTCTAGCATATAATGTATTTATTCCTTAGTCTAACACAGACTTTTTCTGTAAATGCAACAAATAAAAATAGGCAATAAATATTCTAATTTAACTATGTAGTAGAAACAAAATTATTTACAAAATAAAATGAAAAATGAACTCACAGTGTAAATCCTCTGGAAATGACTTCAGTTTCTTGAATGAGTCGTAAAGCTTTCCTCACAAGGTTAGTAAAAGCTCGGCTATTTGTTGCTGTATCTTCCAAATGGACATTGTATTTTTTTAGGGTTACTTGTAGTTTGGCTGTCCTCCATAATCTCAAAGCTCTTATGATCAGATAAACAAATAGAATCACTCCCCATACCAGCCAGGAAGATACAATCCACCAGGTAGGAAGCATAATGAGCAAACTAATGAAGGCGAATAGCATTGAGACATCCCTAAAACAGAGAAACCAAGGAAACAAATCCATCAGACTACAGAAAGATGAGTTACTTTGGTCAGTAATTTAGATTTACTAAAATAGATAAAATGCTAGTTTCTTTGTAAAGTGTGACTTAAAAAAAATATGACATTTAAAAAAGTAATGTGAAATAGTTTAAAGACAATGGTGTTTAGGTATTAAAATCAGAGGTAGTAAATTAGGTAAAGGACATTAAGAAATAGGTGTCTTCTGAAACAACATTTTTTTTAAGATATGGATACTTTAATCTAAAAACAAAATACAGATTTAAAAATCCAAATTTACAAATTTAAAAGTAAAAATACTTTAATTTTTATGAAATTTTAATATTAAAAATATGAACTTTAATATTAAAATACTTTAAAAATATTTAGAGATGAGTCTTTATTTTGCAAAGAAACATACTATAAGCATATGCATTTTTCAGTTAGAAATAATATGTGCTTGATAAGTAATTGTTTTGAATAAAGTCATTTAATTGTAAGAAATCATCATCACAAATCTGGAATATACATACTTACCTCAGACCATGATATGGATAAGAGTTGTACTTTTATACTGCTTTAACTGAACTAAAAATATGTATGAAAAATGTTTATTTATGTCAATTACAAATCTGTAGACTAAAATATGTCTTTTAAGTAATGAAGGATTTGGTGAAAATGTGTATACATAACAAAGAGGTGAATAGAGGGGAGATGTGTCTGAGGATATCTGAAAAATAACATCAAAAATACTTGAATATAGTCAAACTATAAGAATGCTTCTTAGTATTTGTCTGCTCTATTTTACAATCTTTTACTTTTAGATGACACTGGTAATATAAAGAAAAATCCCATCACACACTTTTATGTATTAATAACAGCCTCAAAGTATTTGCAGGCCTCAGAGTTGCTTAATCACATTTGCTAAAGGAAACTTAAGAGTAAAGTTGTAAAATTCTTAAAACCTGTTTCCTTCCAGCAGCTCTTTAAGTTCTTATGTTTTTAAAGGATCAGATGCTTTACTTCATCATGAGGATATCTGAACAACACAGATTTGGAAAACATCTTACTTTGTTGTTACAATATTAAGTGCTTGTCAGTGTGACAGGAAGGGTAAATAAATTCAGTACACTGAGGCCAATGAATGCAATTCTGTGTGTAACCTGAGCAGTTTGAGCAATGATTTAGTTCATTTAATAAACTCATACTTTAATAGGAAGAGGACATTAACAGTTCTATATATAAAATCCCTTTTTGCTATTCTTTTTTAAAAGAATAGATTATACTATGTTAGGTCCAAATACTTGAAGTGGTCAAAAAGTTTTAGGGTAGTTTGAATCGTCAGATTCCTTATGATTTCTTCTTAGCCAGCAAAGCAATAATTGATTGTATACTTTCATGTCCTATCCTATCCTTGGTGTCTCTACAATGTGATTATGATATAATCTACTAATTATAAAGAAAAATAAAGAACTGGCTAGGCTTGCATGAACACATATGCACAGATATATGGCAGACATTGTTTTAGCTTGCTGGGCTATTGTTAAACACAGAACTTATTATACTGTGTTGAAAATATATAACAATCAAATTGGAGTTTTTTTCCAGGTTCACTTTAAATAGTATTTACTTTTTAGAAAGGTACTTTTTTTTAAACCTCTAGCATATCATTACATTCATTGTAATACTAAAATGTATGAAATGCTTATAATGCCTTTACAATGGAGAGCATGATGACAGATTTCCTCTGCTAATACTCTATATTGTCAGCAAGCGATAGATGTTTTCTGGATAGTACCAAATATTAGGGGTTGCCAGGGAGCAAAGTGTTGGAAGGTGTCCATTTTCCTGTTGTTGAGGTTGCCCTGCAGACAGGATACTGGGATCAAGCAGCTCAATCAGTTCCACATCCTCTTGTAACAGAACTTCCTGTTGCAGGATGGTATGCAGTGAGTCAAGTCGGAATCCAATATCCTTGCCATTAAAAGACCAGAAGTGAGGTATTAATACATATGTAATTTTGCATTAAATGCTAAGCTCCTAATGTGCTAATAAAATTTAGAGGTATTTATTTTTAGAATAGACTCCAAGAAGAAACAACAGGCCAATCCATCTTTAGTATGATGTATGGGGTTTTATTTTACTGTTAAATGTGAAACAATAATTGTTGAGGTGGAAACTATTAAGCCACCAGATCTGCAGTACAAATTTTTAATACAGAGATGTGAAGTATAGATTAGTAAACCTCTTTAGTTAAGCCTAATTAATTAAATTGCTCTAATACAACATGGAAAATAGAATACTGTAATATAAGATGCTGCCCCTGGATATTTTAACAGGATAGCCAATATCAAAGAATTACATCAGCAGGATCAAGGCCTTCTAACAATGGACATTCAGATATTAAAAATATATCAGTAAGTAAAGTAATGCAAAAACCATATTAATGTGTGCATAGCACTTTGAGTTTACAAAATGCTTTCACATATACCAGCTCATTTATTCCTCCCTCTTTTCCTTCTATCAATCTATCAAGAAATATCTTATACAAAGAGGCACCATGCTTGACACTAAGGACAAACAAAAAAATGAACATGATATACAAGTCTCTACTCTGAGAGAATTCATAGTTTAATGAAGAGGACTAACAGTAAACAGTTACAACATAATGTGCAAAGAAGTGCAATGAGGTATATACCTAGGGTATTATAAAAATGGCATAGAGGGACTATAACTTACAATGAAGTCAGAGAAGGCAAGTGGTGATGCCTGAACTAAACCTTGAAGAATGAACAAGAACTGACCTGCTGAAAGAGTTGGAACAGTGAGTGGGACAGAATAAAAGCTTCTTGAGTTTGGTGAACTGCCAAGTCATCAATATTAGTTTTGTGCTGCAGCATGTATATGGTAGAGGTCAGGTGTGAGGTTGCAAAGTTAGAGCAGATTCATTAATTCTCACAGTAACCCTGTGATGTACATTTATCATCCTCCTTTCCATTCTATACAGGAGAAAACTGATGCCCAAAGAGATTAAAGAAATTTCCAGAATTCTGATGTCAAATCCTAAGTCTTTGGTACTTGATTCTGCTTCCCTATGTATAGTTTGCTCTACTAGAAAATTTGAAGTTTTACTTTGTATCAAATTTAGGAATAGAGTGATAAAAAAATAAAGAGAACTTCTAATTGACAAGGCCTTTACCAATTAAAGTAAAACCAGTTAGATTTGGAGTTTGAAGATAATGTTTTTTCTCTTCCTAGTCAGTTAATTATTCTCACAACACAGAGTCCAACCTAGCTGATCATAATGGAAACATAAGTAAGAAGACAATGATCCATGTATGTTTTAGCACATGTCCTCCTAATCATGGATTATTTATCACCTTTAGAGGAGAATATTTTTAATATTAGGCCTATTTGGGTATGTTTATTTTCAATTATCCAAAACAGGAACATCTTGGCATGTTGACATTCCTTTTAGCTTGGTGTGGCTTTCTTACCATCTACGGACACATTCTGCATGTACCTCTACAGCACTTTTATGTTTCATATTTGAACTGCTGCTTCTCTCATAATCCTAATTCTAACATTAGGGACCAATTAATTATTTCATGTCCCACCCCACTTTCATAAAATATGAACCGCTTAACTCACTTTGTACTACTATTAGGGAGGGAGGGCGACTGAAGCAAGGAGGACAGGAGGTGGAATATGGTAGCTTTTAAAGTAATCTTTGAAATAAATCTTCACATATTGGCTTTATGATTTGGTTTGGATTCGCTAATCAGACATGACCATATTAAAGTAAGTATTAAAAAGCAAGTTTTTGCTACAAAAGCTTTAAATCATACCTTTTATGACACCTCTATGTTCCTATATAAGGCTAAGTTTACAGAAGCCTAACTAAATGAAGGCTAAGGCCCACAGAGAGGGGAAAGCTATTAATGTAGAATAGGAGTGCGCCCTCTTCACAGACTTAATCAGGTACTCACTTCCTTCAGGAACAGCCTGACATCAGACCTGTCTGCAAAACTGGGATAATGTTTCCCTAAAACCAATGGACTTTGAGGCAGCATTAATAGCTTTTGGAATATTTGATTCAACAGTGTGACAGATAAACAACCTACAATCATCTATGCTTACAAGTAAACTTGAAAGGGACAAAGACACTCTAAGTAACTAAAGCAGCATTATCTTAGTAATTAATTAGGTTGCCTCTACAAAGTAAGAACTTGAATAATTTATATAATTATAAAATTATATATTACTCTTTCATCATAAGTATAAGAACTGTAGAAAATATGGAAACTGTATTGCAATATATATAACGAACTATGGGAAAATAGATACCTGCTAAATTAAGAAACATGTCACAATAGCCCTGTTTGGACTCAGGTCCACATCTCAAACAAATGAAGACATCTAAAAGGTACTATTCTGATGGACTTAAATATTAGCAGGTTATCGTCTATATAGTTGGATTCTCTGTGCTGTGGGGAGGTATACTATGTGAACTTTGACTAACTCTGAACAAGTCTGAGTTCCAAGACCTAGTTAGCAATTAACTTTATATCCTGGATTCACAACCTAATGAAGTTAATAACCTCTCTGTTCCAGTTTCCTTATCTGAAAAATGAGAATAAATATAGTACTTATTACTTCATTGAGTTGTGAAGATTAAATTAAGTCAGTATTTGAAAACCACTAAGGGTTTGGCACACACTAAGCACTATATAAGTGTTAGTGTTGTTAATACACATTAAATAAATAAAATATAATAAAGCACACATAATATAGAAATTTAAAGGACATAGCAAAGATAATTATTACTAGGGTGTTGTAGAAAATAAGAGATCCATCAGGCAGAAGTTCCTGAAAGGCTTGAGGAAGAACTGGGACAGCTTATTGAAAAGATTCTAAAAACAGAAAAATGGGAAGAATTCCACCACAGTATAATAGCACAAAAATAGACATACAGAATACATATGGAATAAAGGAAGACTGGGTTGGCGAATGAAAATATTGGTATATAAGGCTGGAAATGTACATCAGGGCCAAATTATGCAGAATCTTTCATGCCCAAGTGATGAACTGGGCTTCATTTGATAGATGATGGGGATCTTTTTAAGATCTAAATAGAGAAATGGCATGAAAGGTAACTTACAAAGATGGAATGAAATGGATATAAGAAGCATAGGTAAAGAATAAAGAGATTTCAATTTTTGCTTCTAGGGATGGAGAAGGGAACTTACTTGTATGTCAACATATTTCAGTGATCTTATACACCTTTAATATACAGGGCTATTTCGTAAAGATGATGGGGGTCAAATAAAATAATGTGTGAAAGCATTTTATAGGTGAAAACCTGATTAAAAATGCTATACCGGATGGGGGCGCTCAAGATGGGAGCGTGAGTATGGTGGCGGATATCTCCTCCCAAAACCATATATATTTTGAAAATGAAGCAAATATAACTATTCCTAAAAGAGAGACCAGAAGATACAGTACAACAGCCAGGCTACATCTACATCTGCGAGAACTCAGCATCTCATGAAAAGGGTAAGATACAAAGCGGAGACCCGGTGGGACACAAGCACTCCCCCCTCCCCAGCTCACCGGCGGGATGAAAAGAATCACAGTCGGGAGGGAGTGGTAGCACAGGACTGCTAAATAACCAGCCCTATTAATCTGCACTGGATGCACAGATACACATTGCATGGTGTACTGGATATTCGAGAAAAGTAAAAGTAAAATATGAGACGGAGACTCTGAGCGGGTCCCCACAGTAGGCCCCCTGGGACAAAAGAAAAGCGGGTGCTTTAAAAATCTTAAAGGGACAAGGGTTTAACAGGTGGACAGAATTGTCCTGGCACACAGCCCAGCAGGCTGGGAATCTTAAGGACCTTCAAGCGCCCTAACCTGGGTGGCAACACAGCTCTGAAGCCCCTCATGGTGATAAACAGCCTGCCATTCATTCACCCCTGCCAGCACTGCAAGCAAACTGGCTGACCCGCCATTGCTGCGGACCAGCTGGGGAGCAGTCCCACCCACAGCAGCCACACAGAGTCTTCTCCCAGTGCACAGCTAACCGGGCCAGACCACGACACTGCCCCCTGCACACAGCTGCCCAGCACAGACAGAGGAAGCCAGAGCAAAGTTCAGAAGGCATGAAGGGGCGCCGTTCTTGCAGGACAACACATGCCACGTGCCTGCAACCCCTGACAGTGCCCTAGGCCATCCTGATGGCTTCCCCGCCCACGGCAGCTCAGGGGATTAACCCAGAGACTGCTGCTTGTGTATGGGTAACTGGCACAGGCAGCATATAAGGGCAAGGCTACCAGCAAGCAGGAAGGGACATTGTTCTCCCAGCTGAGACATGCACCACTTGCTGGTGATCACTTCTATTGCCATGAAAAGGCAGAAGAATCTGGTCCAGTCCAAAATTACTCAAGGCCAGAGAGAGGACGTGGCGAGATAGATATAACCGATCTTCCTGAAAAAGAATTCAAAATAAAAGTCAGAACCATGCTGATGGACCTGCAGAGAAATATGCAAGAGCTAAGGGATGAAGTCTGGAGGGAGATAACAGAAATGAAACCATCAGTGGAAGGACATAACAGCAGACTGGATGAGGTGCAAGAGACTGTTAATGGAATAGAAATCAGAGAACAGGAATACAGAGAAGCTGAGGCAGAGAGAGACAAAAGGATCTTTAGGAATGAAAGAATATTAAGAGAACTGTGTGACCAATCCAAACGGAACAATATTCACATAATAGGGGTACCAGAAGAAGGAGAGAGAAAAAGGGACAGAAAGTGTCTTTGAAAAAATAATTGCTGAAAATTTCCCCAAGCTGCAGAAGGAAATAGTCTCTCAGACTACGGAAGCCCATAGATCTCCCAACACAAGGGACACAAGGAGGACAACACAAGACATATAATAATTAAAATGGCAAAGATCAAAGACAAGGACAGGGTATTAAGGGCAGCCAGAGAGAGAAAAAAGATCACCATCAGGCTATCATCAGACTTCTCAAGAGAAATCTTACAGGCCAGAAGAGAATGGCATGATATATTTAATGCAATGAAACAGAAGGGCCTTGAACTAAGAATACTGTATCCATCAAGATTATCATTTAAATTTTAAGAGGGATTAAACAATTTCCAGATAAGCAAAAGTTGAGGGAATTTGCCTCCCACAAACCACCTCTACAGGGTATGTTAAAGGGACTTCTCTGGATGGAAGTACTCCTAGGGCTAAATAGATGTCACCAGAGAAAATAAAATCACAGCAAAGAAAGCAGACCAACCAAATACTAATTAAAGGCAAAAAATTAAATCAGCTATCCACAAAAGCAGTCAAGGGAAACACAAAAGAGTACAGAATGAAACACCTAACTTATAAAGAGTAGAGGAGGAAGACTAAGCAGGGAGAGAAATAAAGAATCATCAGACTGTGTTTATAATAGCGTAATAAGACAGTTAAAGTTACAGAGTTAGATAGTAAAGAAGCTACCGTTGAACCTTTGGTAACCACGAATCCAAAGCCTGCAATGGCAATAAGTACATATCTATCGATAATCACCCTGAATATAAATGGACTGAATGCACCAATCAAAAGACACAGAGTAATAGAATGGATAAAAAAGCAAGACCCATCTATATGCTGCTTACAAGAGACTCACCTCAAACTCAAAGACATACACAGACTAAAAGTGAAAGGATGGAAAAAGATATTTCATGCAAACAATAGGGAGAAAAAAGCAGATGTTGCAGTACTTGTATTGGACAAAATAAATTTCAAATCAAAGAAAGTAACAAGAGATAAAGAAGGACATTACATAATGATAAAGGGGTCAGTCCAACAAGAGGACATAACCATTATAAATATATACGTACCCAACACAGGAGCACAAACATATGTGAAACCAATACTAACAGAATTAAAGGAGGAAATAAATAGCAATGCATTCATTTTAGGAGACTTCAACACACCACTCACTCCAAAGGACAGATCAACCAGACAGAAAATAAGTAAGGACACAGGGGCACTGAACAACACACTAGAACAGATGGACCTAACAGACATCTATGGAACTCTACACCCAAAAGCAGCAGGATACACATTCTTCTCAAGTGCACATGGAACATTTTACAGATAGACCACATACTAGGCTACAAAAAAAGCCTCAGTAAATTCAAAAATATTGAAATTCTACCAACCAACTTCTCAGATCATAAAGGTATAAAACTAGAAATAAATTGTACAAAGAAAACAAAAAGGGTTACAAACACATGGAGGCTTAAGAACATGCTCCTAAATAATCAATGGATCAATGACCAAACTAAAACAGAGATCAAGCAATATATGGTGACAAATGAAAACAACAGCACAATGCCCCAACTTCTGTGGGACGCAGTGAAGGCAGTTCTAAGAGGAAAGTATATAGCAATCCAGGCCTATTTAAAGAAGGAAGAGCAATCCCAAATGAATAGTCTAAAGTCACAATTATTGAAACTGGAAAAAGAACAAATGAGGCCCAAAGTCAGCAGAAGGAGGGACATAATAAAGATCAGAGAAGAAATATATAAAATTGAGAAGAATAAAACAATAGAAAAAACATCAATGATATGAAGAGCTGGTTCTTTGAGAAAATAAACAAAATAGATAACCACCCACCCAGACTTATCAAGAGAAAAAGAGAATCTACACACATAAACAGAATCAGAAATGAGAAAGGAAAAATCACAATGGACCCCACAAAAATACAAAGAATTATTAGAGAATACTATGAAAATCAACATGCTAAAAGCTCGATAACCTAGAAGAAATCGACAACTGTCTATAAAAATACAACCTTCCAAGACTGACCAAGGAAGAAACAGAAAATCTAAACAGACCAATTACCAGCAATGAAATTGAATCGGTAATCAAAAATCTAACCAAGAACAAAACCCACAGGCCAGATGGATTCACTGCTGAATTTTATCAGACATATAGAGAAGACATAATACCCATTCTCCTTAAAGTGTTCCAAAAAATAGAAGAGGAGGGAATACTTCCAAACTCATTCTATGAAGCCAGCATCACTCATACCAAAACCTGGCAAAGACCTCACAAAAAAGAAAATTACACACCAATATCCCTGATGAACATAGATGCAAAAATACTCAACAAAATATTAGCAAACCGAATTCAAAAATACATCAAGAGGATCATACACCATGATCAAGTGGGATTCATCTCAGGGATGCAAGGATACTACAACATTCGAAAATCCATCAACATCGTCCACCACATCAACAAAAAGAAGGACAAAAACCACATGATCATCTCCATAGACACTGAAAAAGCATTCAACAAAATTCAACATGCATTCATGATAAAAACTCTCAACAAAATGGGTATAGAGGGCAAGTACCTAAACATCATAAAGGCCATATATATAACAAACCCACAGCCAACATCATACTTAACAGAGAGAAGCTGAAAGCTTTTCACCTAAGATTGGGAACAAGACAGGGATCCCCACTCTCCCCAGTTTTATTCAAAGTAGTTCTGGAGGTGCCAGCCACGGTAATCAGACAAAACAAAGAAATACAAGGCATCCATATTGGAACTGAAGAAGTCAAACCATCAATATTTGCAGATGACATGATACCGTACATAAAAAACCCTAAAGACTCCACTCCAAAACTACTAGAACTAATATCTGAATTCAGCAAAATTGCAGGATACATACTTAATACACAGAAATCTGTTGCTTTCCTATACACTAACGGTGAACTAGCAGAAAGGGAAATCAGAAAAACAATTCCATTCACAACTGCATCAAAAAGAATAAAATACCTAGGAATAAACCTAATGAAGGAAGTGAAAGACCTACACGCTGAAAACTACAAGACACTCCGAAGAGAAATTAAAGAGGACACTAACAAATGGAAATTCATCCCATGCTCTTGGGTAGGAAGAATTAATATTGTCAAAATGACCATCCTGCCTAGAGCAATCTACAGATTCAATGCAATCCCTAACACCAACAGCATTCTTCAACGAACTGGAACAAATAGTTCTAAAATTCATATGGAACCACAAAAGACCCCAAATAGCCAAAGCAATCCTGAGAAGGAAGAATAAGGTAGGGGGGATCTTGCTTCCCAACTTCAAGCTCTAGTACAAAGCCACAGTAATCAAGACTGTAATTTGGTACTGGCACAAGAACAGACCCACAGACCAGTGGAACAGAATACAGAGTCCAGATATTAACCCAAGCATATATGGTCAATTAATATATGATAAAGGAGCCATGGATATACAATAGGGAAATAACAGCCTCTTCAACAGCTGGTGTTGGCAAAACTGGACAGCTATGTGTAAGAGAATGGAACTGCATCACTGTCTAACCCCATACAAAAGTAAATTCGAAATGGATCAGTGATCTGAATGTAAGTCAGGAAACCATAAAACTCTTAGGAAAAAAACATAGGCAAAAATCTCTTGGACATAAACATGAGCAACTTCTTCATGAACATATTTCCCGGGCAAGAGATACAAAAGCAAAAAGGAACAAGTGTGACTATATCAAGCTGAAAAGCTTCTCTACAGTAAAGGGCACCATCAGTAGAACAAAAAGGCATCCACAATATGGGAGAATATATTCATAAATGATGTATCTGATAAAGGGTTGACATCCAAAATATATAAAGAGCTCACACACCTCAACAAACAAAAAGCAAATAGTCCAATTAATAAATGGGCAGAGGATCTGAACAGATACTTCTCTAAAGAAGAAATTCAGATGGCCAACAGGCACATGAAAAGATGTTCCATATCGCTAATCATCAGAGAAATGCAGATTAAAACCACAATGAGATATCACCTCACACCCATTAGGATGGCCACCATCCAAAAAAACAACAACAAATGTTGGCAAGGATGTGGAGAAGGGGAACCCTCCTACACCGCTGGTGAGAATGTAAATTAGTTCAAACATTGTGGAAAGCAGTATGGAGGTTTCTCAAAAAACTCAAAATAGAAATTCCATTTGACCCAGGAATTCCACTCCTAGGAATTTACCCTAAGAATGCAGAAGCCCAGTTTGAAAAAGACGTGTGCACCCACATGTTTATCGCAGCACTATTTACAATAGCTAAGAAATGGAAGCAACGTAAATGTCCATCAGTAGATGAATGGATAAAGAAGATGTGGTACATATACACAATGGAATATTATTAGCCATAAGAAGAAGACAGATCCTACCAGTTGCAACAACATGGTTGGAGCTAAAGGGTATTATGCTCAGTAAAATAAGCCAGGTGGAGAAAGACAAGCATCAAATGATTTCACTCATCTGTGGAGTATAAGAACAAAGAAAAAACTGAAGGAACAAAACAGCAGCAGACTTACAGAACCCAAGAATGGATTAACAGTTACCAAAGGGAAAGGGACTGGGGAGGATGGGTGGGAAGGGACGGATAAGGGGGGGAAAAGGGGCATTACAGTTAGCACACGTAACGTGGGTGTGGGGTCACGGGGAAGGCAGTACAACACGGAGAAGACAAGTTGTGGTTCTATAGCATTTTACTATGCTGATGGACAGTGACTGTAACAGGGTATGTGGTGGGGCTTGATAATGGGGGGAGTCTAGTAACCATAATGTTGCTCATGTAATTGTACATTAATGATATCAAAATAGAAAAACATGCTAGACCATCATAGTTGCTATAAAGGAATTTATTTTTAGTCTTTAAGAGTAAAAGTACTACATTGATAAAAATGAACAATGGTAAAAAGTTCAGATATCATGGAACGATTGCCAATATTTTTATAAAAGGGAGAGGGATTGGTTCAATATCTGTATAGGTAACAAAGCAATCAAGGGGAAAAAGTCAAGGAGTCTCATGCCAGAATTCCTTGTTCCATTACAAGTAAACTTTTTCTTACTTATGTACTCACTACAATTCTCCAAAAAAATAGGCACAATAGGAATGCATTCAGAAGCTGGCACTTTATAGTTAAACATGACATGAAATGAGTGGCCAGTGACAAAGAACCATGAATGAAAAGATCAGACCATGCAGACTATGGTTTAATCACAGAAAAATGTATATGGATCCATATACCTTATCACAGTCCTAGTATCACTGAAGAATGAGGATGGTTCCACCTGGATGGAGATATTCTATGTAGATGACAAGATACTTCACTGACCTTTTCAATACACCTGCAAAGATGAAACCCTGAACAGAGAATTTGCCCATCTGGATTGCTAAAATAGTAATTTTAGCCAGGTAAAACATAGTAATACTTAAGCTAGAGAGGTCATATGACATACTGCAAAGCGCCTGGGCTCTGAAGCCAGGAGACTTGAGTTCAAACTAATTCTATCACTTTCTAGCTGAACATTTTGAACAATTCTCTTAATTACTATTCTTAAACCAAACTGAACTGTCTGAACCTCAGGCTTTCCAACTGGTAAAATCCAACCTTACAGTGCTTGGATTACCAAATCAAAATGTGAAAGCACTTTGTAAACATGTCTTTACAAACAATAATTTATAAGAATGATAATTATAATCTTAAGGTCGTAGGTCAGCAGAAAACTACTTATTTGTAACTTGATTACTCATTCTGAGAGCCATGAGAACCTCATAACTTCAAGGTTTTAGCTATACTACCTGGATTTTGTACTGTCAGGATGTAAAAAGTTGAAGTACT
The DNA here is from genome assembly GCA_032199065.1 of Smutsia gigantea. Classification (NCBI taxonomy): domain Eukaryota; kingdom Metazoa; phylum Chordata; class Mammalia; order Pholidota; family Manidae; genus Smutsia; species Smutsia gigantea. Next base: position 52,318 of record JAVSCE010014647.1, on the reverse strand, counting down.
CCCTCTTGGGGGTTTCATGCCAAGCAACAGATATGTTACAGCAGAGTAGAAAAAAAATGCAAGCCTCACAGGAATCCCAAAAACTCCCAGTGTTGACTGTGATTTATAAATTCTGTGATTTATCAGTCCCAGGAGACTAAATTTTACAAATGAAGTTGTCAGAGAATGGTAGATTAGTGATAAATAAATCAGGGAGGAACCACTTTTGATTTTGCCCAAACTTTTTAGTCACAGGCTGTGGGATAAGAATAGAGACAATCAGGTTCCTGAAGAAAAGGGGGAAGACCTCACTAACAGATATATTCCCCTCCCTACTGAGAGCAATAGCTATCAATGAAGGAAGATGGCAGCAGAAAATCAGTGATCTAACAAATAAGGTTTCAATAACTACCAGAATATTTTATTCTAAGCGGCTAATAATCTCTTAGAATTATGAAACAATACTGTGTTCAAATTCAAAGAGCCCTGGTTATGGAATTTCTTTTTCTTTTTTTTAGGTGACACAAATGTTATTTAACACTTTATGAACTGGGCAGTTTTCCTTTCTGAAAACTCCCAGAATTTCTAATAAAAGTCAGTCACTGTCCAAATCATTAGCAAAATAAATTCTGATTCATTGATTGTCCCACTAATAAACTGGAATCCTAAAAATTGACAACAAGAAGTAATATAAAGTGAACACTCACCAACTTGTGAAGTAAGTCGTCTTTCTTATTGCACTGAGAAAAAATCCAGCTTTTAATGGTTTCAGCCACTTTTAACAGGATGCTTTGCTGAAGGAGATGAATGGCATTGTACAGGTTATTAAACCACAAGGGAAAAACAACAGAATTTTTATAGAAAAAGGTAAGACAAAAAGCATCCACGTTATATCCTTTGTCAGTATGTCTCAGCCTTCTTACCAGTTCCCAAATTTACTTGTACATCAGAATCACCTGGAGATTTTAGTTAGGAACACATTCCTGGGTCCCAAAAGTAAAGGTTCAATTCAGTAAGTTTGGAATGAAATTTGGAAACCTGATTTTTAAAGAACAATCAGAGGTCGTCCTGACGCAGCCCATTATCTTGAACCAAGTTCTCAAAATTAAATTTAAAATGAACATAAATTAAAAGTTCACAAAATATTAATATTTCATTCCACAATACTAAGGCAGAAAGACAATATAATCAATTTTAGAATAGCTGTCTCATATTGAAATAAAAGTTACATTATTGAATCAACCAAAAATCCAATATACCTTAATAGTAAGAGCTCATTTCCTGAGCATTCTAATAAGTGGAGGTTATATTCATTGAGTGATTACTATATCCCAGTTACTGAAAAACGGTCTTGAGAACAAAGGTGAGTATACATAACTGCTATTTTCAAGAACTTAATATAGAAGGGACAGTACAAATAATTACAAACCAGTGTAAAGTCTGGAAAAGTGTGGGGAGAGAGCTAACACTGGAGCTAAGCCCTACCAGCTGACTAGGAATTTAACAACAAAAAAAGAGAAACACTTCAGGCAAGGGAACAGGAGGAATAAAGGGCAGCCACGGAAGACATGCCATGGGGATGGTGGAATAGTTTGGGTTGGCTAAGTTCCAAGGGAAGAAGGGAATAGTAATGAAGTTAAAAAGGTACACTGAGATAGGTTTAAAAAAATTTTGGCCTTATATGCCATAAAAATTTAGACTTTATCCTTTGGCTATGAGGAGGCACCAAAAGTTTTTATGTAAGGAAGTGAAATAATAAACACCAGCATTTTAGAAAAATAACTGGCAACAATGCAAACTCTATACTGGCAAGGAATGACTGTAACCAAAAAGCATGATTAGGAGGAAATCTAATAGTCAAGCTAAATAATGATAAAGGCCTCAACTAGAGGAAGCAAAAATGGTAATGAAGAAAGGTTAGATTTTGTGTGTGTGTGTGAGCTCAGTTTCTTTTTTTTTAAAATTAAACTATTATTGACATACAATCTTATGTTGGTTTCAAATATGAAACACAGTGGTTCAACAGTTATCCATATTATTAAATCCTCACCCCCTCTAGTGAGGTCACTTTCAACATAGTAAGATGTTACGGAATCATTAACTGTATTCTCCATGCTGTACTACTGTCCCCATGACCAACTTACATTGTGATTGTGAATTATTGTGTCCCTTTATCCCCTTTCCTCTTCCCCCAACCCCTCCCACTTGGTAATCACTAGTCCCTTCTCAGGGTCTGTGAGTCTACTGCTATTTTGTTCAAGAAGGGTTCGATTTTAGAGATACAGAAGTTGACTTGATATGTCACTTAGTGATCAAATCAGTGTGGGAAATCATACAATAATAGAAAGGATAGTAATTTGGGAATATAGAAAGGATATTTTTTGGTTTATTTTGGGATGCTGAAGAAATAAAAACTATGTTGAATCTGAGTTTCTGGGGCTACAGGCGGGTGAAAATATCTAACAAGCATTTGGACCTCAGTGAGGACAGAGAATTAGCTAAGAGGCTAAGGAGAGCACGAGAGTAGACAAGATCACTCAGAGAACGCAGAGAAGAGACCTGATGCAAACTTTATGGAAGGAACACTTAAGAATACACACAGAAAAAAAAACAGAAAAATATACAGAGAATGAATATTCATGGTGAGAATACCACTACAGACTACTCAATAAGTACTAAACAATCACATTAAAAAATAAAAGTTAAAAAAGGATGATTAATACTAATGACTTTCATCATGAACTCATATTACACAAAAATTTTGCTTTCCAAAGAAAATAATTGGTATTTCACTGCTTGAACAAAATTTTGGGGGCAACTCTAAAAACATATTCCCTGAGAAGGAACTAAATTGTACAACAAGTCTTTCTGAACTTTAGCTGTCCCAGATTTAGAAAAACGCCATTTTAGAAAAATATAGCTCATACATTTGAAATGTGTAATATGAAGACTACATGAACTTTCTAAATGTAGTAATTTTGAAAACCATCCTCTGGCTATATATTTTACTGTTCCTCAGTTTCTGAAAGAATGAAATTTTAAGCTGTTATCTTATTTACTTAAAAATTAATAACAACATTTCTATATATAAGTAAAATGTCATAAATGAAAAGGATTAAATACCTACAAAACCCGTTTGCACACACACACACACACAAAGGAGTCAGTACTCACTCACCTCTGGCCCCAAGACTGTCTCTTAGTCCATTCCTTGTCTTCTGTTGCCAAGTAATCACAAATCCCTATTTTCATCTAAAAAAAACCTATTAGGTATATCTTTAGGTTTTGCTTTCAAAACTTACCAGAAACATTCATATTTGAAAGGGGCAATGAAGAAGAAATGGTTTAAATACAGAGGACTAGCAAAACAGGTTCTGATCCATATGTGCTCTAACTCTAACTCCCACCTTGTGGGTGTTAATGAAAACAGAACATTTCCCTGGTGTTTACTGTGCTGTTGCAAATGGGCCCAGCTTGGTTATCTCACATTTTAGGGTTTTTTCTCAGAACAGGAAAAAAGATCTTTCCTTCTCTATCACTGCAGAGAAAATGACTAATTGAATACTTTAAAAGTCTCCTCCCAACAGTAATTGAGTCTTGTAAGAAAACACTGATTAAACTAGAATGCTCAAGAAATGAGGTAATCTGGTTATATTTTTTCCTATTAAATTAGAATTCCTTTTGTGAAAACTGAAATGTACTGGAATATGTTATTTTAGTAAATATGGCTAATAAAACAAATGAATCTAGTAAATGCATTTTATAGACAATAATTAATGGAGCTATTTCTAGTATCTCAGCATCACAATGCTGTAACATCAACCATGAGATATTTACTAAAAAGAAGTAAATAACACTGCAGATATAAAGAGCCTCAGAAATTGAGGTAAATACCCACTCATCATATGTCCTTGAAACTGTTTATGAAATACCTTACCAATTTGTTTTCTATAATTCATGCTCTTTCAAAAAAAATTCTAGTTAATGAAAAAAATTCTAGTTAATATAGGGGTCTTAATTGTTGGGTTCTCATTAAGGTTTTAGTAATTTTTCTGGTTCCCTCCAAATAATGTCAGTATTTAAATAAATATAAATTTACATATTTAAAATATATAAATTTTAATCCTCAACCATATTCACGTCCATTCATTATACAAGTTACCCATGAGACAGTCTAAAACAAGGCATCCTGTTTGTCTAGACAAGGCAGTTTTATACTACTGATGAAATAAAAAATAAAGACTTACCATGGGGCAGACATGTAGGTGCCTATAAGGTGGTTTTTTGGGGGGGGAGGGGGAAGTTGACCGTTATACAATTAAGGTCATATGGGTAACAGAAGAATACCCAGAAGCAGCTAAATTTATCATACATATTTACTTAATCTATATAGAATCAAGTAGATAAAAATCAGATTCACATTAGTAAAAAATCTCTACAAAATGAAAGGCAAGACTGCCTCTTAACAATTTGTATTCTCATACAAGACATGGGCTATAAAAATAAAACAGGCTGTGTAGCACAAACTAAAAGATATCTACATTTTTTTTCAGTTATTTCCATCTACAGTCTAAAAGAGGTAGATATTCCTGCAAAACCTGAGAATTGAATTGTGATAAACAAGTGTTACTAAAGGCAGATGCATACATAACGAAAAAAAACTGGTCTCAAGACCAAGAAGTGCACTCTTAAATCTAAGGATGAAACGGTCCATTATCAAAGACCTAAGTATTCTCTACTCCTTGGAGTCTACTACCACTATGATAATAAACATCAAGTTTCCATGATAGTGCAACAAATGCAACTGAGTGAAATGGACATTTAAACCTATTCTGGGCCAGCCTAGTAGCATTACAGTGTTCTAGAATATGAGAGACAGAGGTTGTGTTACAAAGCTACAACACAGGTTGGTGAAGTTAATTGCTTTAGGAGGTTGTCCTTCTCAGAGGGTCCCATTTGTAAAGATTCTGAACCACATCCCAGACAGAATCCATATCGTTTAACCACTATGACAGCATCTAGATTAAAATATAAAGTAAGCCAAAAGCATCAGGCCAACTATTCTTAATCACATTGCTTTATAAAGTCCTTGAAAATATGCAAAACGTCCAAGACTTACAATCAAGAAAAGCACCAGAAACATGCTGACCTGTCCAGCAGAGTTTGTATGACATATGACCATTAGTATTTATTTTTAAAGTAGATTATACTTCTGATAGATATTTTCATTTCCTCTCAGGGAAATAAATCCAGTATTTCATGTAGTAGCTGAAGGAGGTATTTATGAGAGGCTGCTGGAGGAGGGTACGCTTGTGCAAAGTGTTTTTTGTTTTTGTTATTTGCAGGGGTAAGGGTAAACACTGTTTAAATTATCAATAAGATTAAGAACAAAAGACTACTCAGAGAATGAGCATGCTCTCTTACTTTTGGCAGGGCTCTTGAAGGAGGCTTTTGTTGTCCCTCTGTTACTGTACATTTTTCTGGTTTTGGTGACAGAGAAGAACATTTTTCAAAGTCTGTGTGTCCCAGATCCTGTAAGTACTGGTAAAGTGGAGAATTCTGAAAGAGACATATAAGAAAGCAAATTTCAAGATCACTAGTATTTCCAAAATTTTAGAGGCCAAATTCAATACTAGATTTCACTGTCAGGACTAGTATGCCCAAATTCTTTAAGGTTTCATCTATAAAGAACTGAATTATCTGTCAAAATGCCATTTAACATTAAAAAAATCAACAAATATTTCAACTGAGGGGCCCCAAAAAGGAAAAATTCTAAATAAAACATACAATTTTTTTTGAGTGGGTCCAGCAAAAAAAAGAAAAAAGAAAAAAAATTTAGTAATATAAATAGATTTGTTAAGCAATTTTTTTGCCCAGATTTTTGTAGTATTAGAGTACATTGCCTCAAAATAGCCAATCCTGGCTATAGATAGCTCCTAAGAGGACCTATAGTAAAAATAGTTATTACTTTAAAGCCAAGAAGAATTAAGCAATGACTGTACCGTATTAATTATAATCTTATCATACCACTGTATTCATTAATTCATTTAAGCATAAATATGTATTATTTACCATGTGCCTGGTACTATAACAAACTTAAAACGCCAAGGAAGAGCATAAGCTGTGTCTCATGCACAAGTGTATGGCAAATAGAGACTATGCCTAAAAAGAGCTTTAGAACACAGTGGTTAAGAACAAAAACTCTGGAGCCAGACTTAGGGTTCAAATCCCAACATTGCCTCTTACTAGCTGGGTAACCTATGATAATTTATGTTCCTTCTGTGCTTCAGCCGTCTCATCTAAAAATAGGAATAACAACACCTAGTTCATAGGGTTGTTATGAGGACTAAAGAACAGTCCCTGGCACATAGTAAGCATTCAATTTCCATTTCAACTTTATATCAACTATGGAAAAAACACAGGTTTTGGAACGGCACCCCCCACCCCCTGCTCCCCCACCAAATCACCCCAATCCCATCAGAGTCACTGTTGGATGAATATCTATGAGACAACTCTTTCTGGATAAATAGCAAGCTTTAATTTTAACTTTCATTATTCTCTAATGTGTAATGTTGGTGACATGTTTAAAAATAAACCTTGATTCCATTCAGCAAAATTTTTGATACTTAAAAAGGACCTTATGCTCTGCATTAGTAATGATTCCCACCAAAACAACAACAGACACTCAAAGGCATCATTATTATCATCATCTATCATTTCTGGCATCATTCCCGTTATATAGCTGAGGAAACAGATACCCTCAGCTAGGGAAAGCAAGATTGATCTGACTCCAAAGCCAACACTGTGAGATATTATCTAAAAAACAAACAGTCCCTCCTGTTTTTCTAGAGAGGAAGACACAAAAGAAGCTGACCTATAGTTTAGTGCACAGACATCAAGCAAATTAATAATTATAGGATTGTATTAGATGCTGTGATAACGGAGGAGATGCAATTAAATTAGACCAACACTTTTGGGGAGTATATCCTTAAGTTTAGACAAATGAGGAAGAGTGGGAATTTTGCTGAACTGTTAGCAATGTGCTGGGTATCAATTTGAGAGAACAGGAAGAAATGCCTCCCATTTAAGCTATGTTTAATCTCTCTTTCACGAAAGATACATATGAAAAAAATTATAAGGAGGAATATGTTTCTTATCCCTCTACCAGACTTAAAATATATGGTGGCACAAATAATCTTTATTATCACCCTCAATGTATCTTCAAGTATTGCCTTGAATTACTCAATCTGTATTTTCCTAGTGAACTGTGAACCCCACCCTTCTCTGCCTCCGGAGTGGCAGAAGAACAAGAATGCTAGTGCATTTGGGCTGACCTTTTGAAAAGTTAACATACTTAAAAAAAAACAACAAAACTTGTTTTTAAGGCAGTAGAACTCTTTCTTCAAGTGAACTCCCATGGGGAAGAACAATAAATAAGATGGATCAAAGTGGAATTACTCTAATTCAAGGGTCATCAAACCTTTTCTCTAAAAGGCCAGCCAGTAAATACTTTAGACTTTGCAAGCCATACGGTCTCTGTCTCAACTAATCAACTCTGCTCCTGTAGTGAGAAAGCAACCATGCAATACATAAACCAATGAGTGTGGTTATGTCCCAATAAAACTTTATTTAAGGAAACACTGAACTTCCTATAATTTTCATGTGTCACAAAATATCATTCTTTTGATATTTTCCTCAACCGTTTAAAAACATAAAAACTACTGTGGCTCACCAGCCATATAAAAATAGGCAGGGAGTGGGGTACAAATCTGGCCCAACAGCTTCAGTTTGCTGACCCCTGTTCTAATTAAAGACTCTATCTAGACCATGAGAAATACTCTTGACTGCTAACTGTTCCCTGGGAAGAAGCTTGTCGGGGACAGAGTCAAACTTCTTTTTATTTAAATTGTAATGCCCTTTCTTACTGCATACTTAGCTGATGCTGTGTCAGCACTGACCCCCATGTCCCTTCCTTTTCCAGTTTATGTCGCAGCTCACAAATAACAAAATGGAATATCTGTAATATAAAATTTTTAAAATGATTAAACAGAAGGGAAACAATGAATACTTTGTTCTCCATATGTTCTGCACATCAGCTAAGATCAGTTTGGATCACCATAACCTGGAACACTCGCTATTTTGTCTTTCACAGAACAACAGCATTCATTACTTTGTATACTACTGATAATGTCCAACAGTGTCATTTGATACAATAATTCCATCGGTGGCTTTTTTTGCCTTTTCTACAAATACAGAACTTCTCCTTAACTTTTTCGCTGGTTTCATAATCTTCATGTTAAAGATGTGATGCAACTATGAATGATGCCTTAGTATTTTTGACTTCTTCCCCATCTTTAGTTCTATAAAGCCCTGTTTTGCAGTTTTGGAAACTTCTGGCTTACCAAGGCAATCACTGTGCTTTGTTTCATAGCTTTATGTAATTAAGTATTTGACCAAAAATTCAGAGTAGACACCCTTTGGAGACTAGGCACTGAAAATTCAACAAAATATAATTCCAGTTATCATGGTATTTTGTATTTGTACTTTTCTCTTTTTTGGCTGTTCATGTAAATCATATCACTTTCTTATCAAATATAAACTCAGACTGTATGAACAGTAAATCTCTATTTATTATGTTTATGATATTGTGAATTGCAGCATTTTACTGTCTTACTTCTACTGTTATGTTTCAGTCCCCTTTCAGTCAAAAGAAAATTTTAAATGTAACCAACAAATTCAACACACAAATGAAAAACAAATATCCTTTAGTTAATGAACTGAACTAGCTAAGATGAACTGAACAAGGTAGACCCTGTAGCAAGGGAGCAATTTCTAAGACTAAAATGGGACTTTTAATAAAAATATTATTTCACATTAATTTTTTTTAATTGGGTAAGATTACTATCACTTTTTCTCTAAAATTGCCAAATAAGCTATGTGCTATTTGACAGATTTCAGAAAATTGTATCATGATCAGTGATTCTCAAAATTTTTTGGACTCAAGGCCCTTCTGTGAGGGTCCCAAAGAGCTTTTGTGCATGTCTAATGATATTTATCAGACTAAAAATTAAAGCTGAAAAAAATTTAAATATGTATTAATTTATAATAACAATAAACTTATTACAATAGTAATGTAAATAGCACAATTTTAATGAAAAAGAATGTTTTTCAAAATCAAAAAATGCATCAAGAAGATGAATTATTTTATATTTTTGCAAATCTCTTTATTGTCTGACTTACTGGGAGATAGCTGGGTTCTCATATTTGCTTCTACATTCAATCTCTTGCAATTATTTATATAAAGAAAATCAGGCCTTATGGAGATATGTAGTTGGAAAGGGAGGAATATTTTAATAGTCTTTTCTGATAATTGTATTATTAAAGAATAGCCATAACAAAACTCAACAAGTGATACTTTTGAAAAGGTTAATTTTAATGTGGAATATAAAACCACATTGGTGAGCTTTTTGTACACTGTGCAAGTATGAGAGAATGAGGGTGAAAAAGGCAAATAACATCTTAGTATGAAAACCTGATCCCCTAATATAAAGTAATTTATTTTTATTTTTTCTTTTACAGCAGGATGAGGCTCCCTACTGCAGTAGCCCTAACTACTCCATTTGGAGATTTGGGGCTATCAGGCTTATAAACTAACACAAAGAAATTTCTGTTTCATATAGTGAGTATTACTATAGGTAGATGGCAGCTTTAAAAAGGGACTTTTTTTGTGGAGAGTAAGGCAGAGTAGGTGGTGACAGGTAATTTTCTGTACACTTTTTCCTTGGTTCAAGCAAAACAGAACCCCAAAAATTACACTTGTTTTCCTGAAGAGAAATTATTAGCACTGAACTCTATAATTTAGTAGTACTGGAGAATGTTACTGCTTCCAAAAGAAATACGAGAAACCTTAGACACAGCATGTGGTAGCTTCTCCTCAGGAAATCATTGTGGTTCACTATTCCTGTAAATTTTAGCTGACAGAAAGCACACATCATAGAATTTTACTAAATGAAAGATAGCCAAGAGTTTTTGGTTGTGCTAAGATTACTCTGATGGCTGAAATATACCTTTGTAAGACAAATAAACAAAAATAAGCAAGAAACCCCAACATTTTTGCAGAACAAGTCCTTAAAATGATTTAAGTACTAACTACCTGCATTTTATGACCCCCCCCACACCCATTAAAGATAACAGATCCCACACTAATGGATAGATAAAGTTTGAACCACTCATTTAATGCATTGTTTATTTTCTACATGATTTATGGTGCATTCTGTAGGAGTGCCAGTACCATTATTGCTGGCTTGCATTTAAAAAAGAAATGGAGGAGCTGAACAGACACTTCTCCAAAGAAGAAATTCAGATGGCCAACAGGCACATGGAAAGATGCTCCACATTGCTAATCATCAGAGAAATGCAAATTAAAACCACAATGAGATATCACCTCACACCAGTAAGGATGGCCAACATCCAAAACACAAACAACAACAAATGTTGGCGAGGATGTGGAGAAAGGGGAACCCTCCTACATTGCTGGTGGGAATGCAAATTAGTTCAACCACTGTGGAAAGCAGTATGGAGGTTCCTCAAAAAACTCAAAATAGAAACACCATTTGACCCAGGAATCCCATTCCTAGGAATTACCCTAAGAATGCAGCAGCCCAGTTTGAAAAAGACAGATGCACCCCTATGTTTATCGCTGCACTATTTACAATAGCCAAGAAATGGAAGCAACCTAATGTCCATCAGTAGATGAATGGATAAAGAAGATGTTGTACATATACACAATGGAATATTATTCAGCCATAAGAAGAAAACAAATCCTACCATTTGCAACAATATGGATGGAGCTAGAGGGTATTATGCTCAGTGAAATAAGCCAGGCAGAGAAAGACAAGTATCAAATGATTTCACTCATGTGTGGAGTATAAGAACAAAGAAAAAACTGAAGGAACAAAACAGCAGCAGACTCACAGAACCCAAGAACGGACTAACAGTTACCAAAGGGAAAGGGACTGGGGAAGATGGGTGGGAAGGGAGGGATAAGGGGGGAAAAGGGCTATTACAATTAGCACACATAATGTAGCAGGGTTGGGGCGGATATAGGGAAGGTAGTATAACAGAGAAGACAAGTAGTGATTCTGTAGCATCTTACTACGCTGGACAGTGACAGTAATGGGGTATATGGTGGGGACTTGATAATAGGGGGAGGTCAGTAACCATAATGTTGCTCATGTAATTGTACATTAATAATAGCAAAAAAAAAGAAATGGAAGTGATGGGTAAAATGCTTTCCTTATTAGGTTCTCTTCTGAACGGCTTTAAACCCTTACAGATAGAACGAGTAATCTTTCAGGTTCTAGCACAGAGAGGGAAGAATAGGTCAAACATAACAGAATTAGCCAACTCATTAAATAAAAAATACTAACTGAGCATCATCTGTGTGCCAAGCAATATCTAGGCACAGGGGAGAAAACACAACAAAGCAGGTGTGGCCCTTGGTAAAAATGTTTCACTCTATGATATTTTGATGATGAATTCACTCTGTGAAAGTTCATTCTATGATAAGACCATAGTACACCAGCTTTCAGTAGTACCAAGAAACATACTACTACTTCCCAGGTAGGCTGCTATGTTTCAGGAAAATCCTCTCTTGGTCTCAGTTTCCTTAAGTATAAAATAAGAATGCCATGGGATTAAGCTTGTTCAGGTGGTAAAACAAAAACTCTAATGTTCTCTGAGAAACATGATAAAAAAGTGGTATGTGAAAATGTGGAATTTTGTGCTAAATCAAATGCTATCTAATCCTATGTAATCAGACAAATCCAGAATCTGAAGATCAGAATATGGAAAACAGATGAAATTACCCAGTTTCTTCAACAAATAAGCGTGGATATAATAAAGGTGGAAGAGGTAGAGAAAACTGCTAAAGACTAAAGAGACATATCACCCAAAGATGATGCATGGACTTTATTTGGATCCTGACTTGACCACTTATAAGACATTTATGAGATAATCTAGGAAATCCAGACACAGACTAGATATTAGAAGATATTACAGAATTATTATTTTTATTAGATAACTGTATTGGATTAGCATTAAAAGAAAGAGTACTTATCTACTAGAAATGTATACTGAAGCATTTACAGGTGGAATTAGGTAATGTCTGGGATTTGCTTTAAAATACTCCAAGAAAAACATAAAATTATAAAAGTTTTAAAAAAGATGATGCTAGGTTTTCCTGGAGTCTTGTATAAAATATTTAAGAAAATAATAATGGCAGAAACACGTAATATTGAGAAAAGTCAACTTATTATTATTTTATTCGAAGAAAAAGATAAGCCTGTTATACTTTAGAACAGAACACTCAAGTCTTTATAAACTTTCCATATAATAGAAGTACTTTTAATATCTGCTGAAAGAAAAACATGACAGAAAGCAAATGTTAACTTAGTTAACATTTTTGAGTGAATTTGTGAGTTAATTCACACAAGCATCAACTAGTGTAATGTGTACATGATATTTATATATTTATAAAAAAATTCAGATAATACTGGGCAAACATTTGGATCTTTAAACTTCATGCAACAGTGCCAGTCCACTAAATACAGGCATACCTCATTTTAGTGCACTGAACTGATATTGAGATCTGACAAATTCAAGGTGTGTGGCAGGCAATCCTATCTGGGGCAAGGCCACTGGCACTGTTTTTCCAAAGCATTTGTTCACTTCATGGCTTGGTGTCACATTTTGGTAATTATCCTAATACTTCAAACGTCTTCATTACTATTATATTTGCTATGATGATCTTTGATCAGTGATCTTTAATGTTACTACTGTGTTATCTAGGGGTGCCACAAACTATGCCGATATAAGATAGTGAACTTAATAAATGTTATGTGTGTTCTAACTTCTCCACCGACCAACCATTCCTCCATCTCTGTCCCTCTCCTTGGGTCTCTTATTCCCTGAGACACAACAATATTGAAATAAGGCCTTAATAATAACCCTACAACAGACATGAAGAGTCCACATGAAAGGAAGAGTCTCTCACTTTATTTTACTTAGGTTTTTGATTACCAGTTCAATTTTGTTGTTGGTAATTGGTCTGTTCAGATTTTCTGTTTCTTTCTGGGTCAGCCTTGGAAGGTTGTATTTTTCTAGAAAGTTGTCCATTTCTTCTAGGTTATCCAGTTTGTTAGCATATAATTTTTCATAGTATTCTCTAATAGTTCTTTGTATTTCTGTGGTGTCCGTAGTGATTTTTCCTTTCTCATTTCTGATTCTGTTTATGTGAGTAGACTCTTGTTTTCTTGATAAGTATGGCTAGGGATTTATCTATTTTATTTTCTCAAAGAACCAGCTCTTGCTTTCATTGATACTTTCTATTGTTTTATTCTTCTCGATTTTATTTATTTCTGCTCTAATCTTTATTATGTCCCTCCTTCTATTGACTTTGGGTCTCATTTGTTCTTCTTTTTCTAGTTTCGTTAATTGTGAGTTTGGACTGCTCATACGGGGTTGTTCCTCTTTCCTGAGGTAGGCCTGTATTGCAATATACTTTCCTCTTAGCACGGCCTTTGCTGCGTCGCACAGATTTTGCGGTGTTGAATTATTGTTGTCATTTGTCTCCATATATTGCTTGATCTCTGTTTTTATTTGGTCATTGATCCATTGGTTATTTAGGAGCATGTTGAGAAACCTCCATGTGTTTGTGGGATTTTTCATTTTCTTTGCGTAATTTATTTCTAGTTTCATACCTTTGTGGTCTGAGAAACTGGTTGGTACAGTTTCAATCTTTTTTAATTTACCAAGGCTCTTTTTGTGGCCTAGTATATGATCTCTTCTTGAAAATGTTCCATGTGCACTTGAGAAGATTGTGTATTCTGCTGCTTTTGGGTGTAGAGTTCTGTAGATGTCTGTTAGGTCCATCTGTTCTAATGTGCTGTTTAGTGCCTCTGTCTCCTTACTTATTTTCTGTCTCATTGATCTGTCCTTCAGAATGAGTGGTGTGTTGAAGTCTCCTAAAATGAATGCAGTGCACTCTATTTCCCCTTTTAATTTTGTTAGTATTTGTTTCACATATGTAGGTGCTCCTGTGTTGGGCGCACAGATATTTATAATGGTTATATCTTCTTGTTGGATTGACCCTTTTATCATTATGTAATGTCCTTCTTTGTCTCTTGTGACTTTCTCTGTTTTGAAGTCTATTTTGTCTGATACAAGTACTGCAACACCTGCTTTTTTCTCCCCATTAGTTCCATGAAATGTCTTTTTCCATCCCTTCACTTTTAGTCTGTGTATGCCTTTGGGTTTAAAGTGAGTCTCTTGTAGGCAGCATATAGATAGATGGGTCTTGTTTTTTATCCATTCAGTGACTCTGTGTCTTTTGATTGGTGCATTCAGTCCATTTACATTTATGGTGATTATCGATAGGCATGTACTTATTGCCATTGCAATCTTTAGATTTGTGGTTACTAAAGGTTCAAGGTTAACTTCCTTACTATCTAAGAGTCTAACTTAACTCACTTAATATACTATTACAAACACAGTCTAAAGGTTCTTTTTTTTTCTCCTCCTTTTTCTTCCTCCTCCATTCTTTATATATTAAGGTATCATATTCTGTACTGTTTGTCTATCCCTTGATTGACTTTGGGGATAGTTAATTTAATTTTGCATTTGCTTAGTAATTAGCTGTTCTACTTTCTTTTTTGTGGTTTTATTACCTCTGGTGACAGCTATTAAACCATAGGAACACTTCCATCTATAGCAGTCCCTCCAAAATACACTGTAGAGATGGTTTGTGGGAGGTAAATTCTCTCAGCTTTTGCTTATCTGGGAATTATTTAATCCCTCCTTTGAATTTAAATGATAATCTTGCCAGATAAAGTAATCTTGGTTCAAGGCTCTTCTGCTTCTTTGCATTAAATACATCATGCCACTCCCTTCTGGTCTCTAAGGTTTCTGTTGAGAAGTCTGATGATAGCCTGATGGGCTTTCCTTTGTATGTAATCTTATTTCTCTCTCTGGCTGCTTTTAATCATCTGTCCTTATCCTTGATCTTTGCCATTTTAATTACTATATATCTTGGTGTTGTCTTCCTTGGGTCCCTTGTGTTGGGAGATCTGCGCACCTCCATGGCCTGAGAGACTATTTCCTTCCCCAGATTGGGGAAGTTTTCAGCAATCACCTCCTTGAAGACACTTTCTATCTCTTTTTCTCTCTCTTCTTCTTCTGGTACCCCTTTGTGAATATTGTTCCGTTTGGATTGGTCACACAGTTCTCTCAATATTCCTTCATTCTTAGAGATTCTTTTTTTCTCTCTGTGTCTCAGCTTCTTTGTATTCCTCTTCTCTACTTTCTGTTTCATTTATTGTATCCTCCACTGTATCCAAACTGCTTTTAATACCCTCCATTGTGCTCTTCAACGATTGGATCTCTGACCAGAATTCATTCCTGAGTTCTTGAATATCTTTCCGTACCTCCATGAGCATGTTAATGATTTTTATTTTGAACTCCCTTTCAGGGAGAGTCATGAGGTCAATATCATTTAAATCTTTCTCAGGAGTTGTGTTCATAATTTTACTCTGAACCAGGTTCATTTTTGTGTATGGCACCCTCTCTTGCCCCAAAGCTCTACTCTCTGGAGCTGCTCAGCCCTGAAGCTATGTCAGGGATCGCAGGGGAGTGATACTGGTGCCTGGGGGGAGGAAAGAGCTGCTTCCTACTTCCTGGCTGCTATGCCGTCTCCACTGCCTGAACCAGTGGCCCGAGCACACAGGTATAAGCCTCTATGCTTTGCATTTGTAGTTGCTGTAGACAAATCTTCCCACTGGCTGGCCTAAAGCCAGGGTAGGGTTTGCCGGTTTGTGAGCCAGGTAGGGCTGGCCAGGAGAAAGGCACAGTAGGCTGCCTGTCACAGAAGGGGTTCTTGGAGCTGTGTAGGCAGCCAGGGCACTGGAGCACCTGAAGTTCGTGAAAGCTCCCAACCTCCTGGGCAGTGTGCACCCAGACAATTTTGTCTACCTGTCCTCTCTCTGAGCAGTAAGCTCTGTGCAATCCTTGCCCCTTTAGCAGCCCTCTTGCTAAGGGATTCTTTGTTAGGAAGTCTCTGAGACTGCCCACCTTTCTTTTGTCCCAGAGCAGCCGGATATGGATCCCTGCTTTCACAAGTAGCTGGAATCTTAGTCTCTCCAGGAATTCTGCCTGTCTTAGCTTTCCAACTCCCTAATTATTAGAGTATCGTGCAAGCACCATGAAGGTAGGTTTGTGCTACCAGAACAGATCTCCAGAGTTAGGTATTCTGCAGTCCCAAATCTCCACTCCCTCCCTGCCCCATTTCTCTTCCTTCCACTGGTGAGCTGGGGTGGGGGAAGGGCTTGGATTCCGCCATGCCACAGCTTTAGTAGGTTACCCTGTTCCGTGAGGTCTGCTCTTGTCTCCAGGTGTATGCTGTTTGGCGCAGTCCTCTTTCCTGTTGCTCTTTCAAGAGTAGTTGTATTAGTTATATTTTCATATTATATGTCGTTTTAGGAGGAAGCCTCTGTCTCACCTCTCATGCCGCCATCTTTAATCCTTCTCCATGTAAAGGTAACTTTTATATGCACTGGGAAACCAAAGAATGCATTTGACTCAATTTATTGCTATGATTCTTTATTGCAGTAGTCTGGAACTGAACCCTCAATATATCTGAGGTCTGCCTGTACTCCCACCAAGGATAGCAATGTCAAAGGGTACCCTCTAGCAACAAGATTTCAAGTTATCAGTCTTGGTGGAAGTACAAATCAATGGCCAATTACCTGTCAGTATCAATTATTCATATTTACTTTCCTTCCACAAACTAATGTAAAGTTTGTGGAATAAACAATTCTCAATTATGTGATTTTTGGAGCCATGTTTTTAAAATACCATTAAATAAGACAGTTAAAAACAAAGAACCCAGTATGTTCCCATATAGCAGTAGTTCTCAATCAAAGTCGATTTTGCCTCCATTCCTCAGCTGATGACATTTTTGGTTGTTAAAACCAAGGAGGCAAGGAGTGTTACTGGCACCTAGTGGGTTGAGGTCAGGGATGCAAGGGTGTGAGGAAACAGATACTTAATATACCATGGGTGGGAGTGTATCTATAAAAATATAAATGTATATATCCATTGACCTAGCAACTCTACTAGGCATCTATTCTATGGATATAATTACAAAGGTATACTTTAATGTACATAAGAGAATACTGACTACTATAACCACTTAAAACCATTTAATACCCCACTTACATTTAAAAAGTAAACTTACACAATACTTCTATGTGTATCACACATGAATTTGCATATATGTACATATGAATATAGTTACACTAAAAATGATGTGGAAGAAAACTGGTTATAGTTTTTCACTTCTGGGAAGAAAAGGGGGATTAAGGGAGGGCTGATTCCCTGTATTATTTGACTTTTTTACAAAAAGGTTCCAGGATAAGACCTGATTAAAACGTGTTGAATTGTTAGTTTAGCAAATGAAAAGAATGACCCTATGAACTTTTCTGTATCAAAACTAAGGATCTGCCCAACTATTACACAGTTCCTTCGTATAAAATTGTCAGTACTGCACCAATGCCATACTATTAGGTCTGGCAAAATGCTAACTATTTTCAGATGTGTTAATTTGATCTCTGCCTGTCTATATTAAACACAAGAAGCAACAGGAAAAGAGTTACTACTGGAAGGTATTAGGAGCACTGGCACAGAAACCGAAATTGTGTAATGTCGAAGTAACTTTGGTAATGAAGACTTCACAACTATATAAATCTGTGCTTACCTAAAAGCACATTCCTGATCTCCATTCCTTTGTTAACAGAACATATCAAATTACTTACAGGTAACTTTTCTTTTAAAAATTATATCAATTTTTAATTTCTCCAGAAAAAAATACTACGTTTTGTACTCTTTAAAATTTGTACCATGCCAATACAATAGAACTTTTAAAAGATGTTTTGCTCAAAATCTTTAAGGGGAAAGGTATCTGTAATTAAAGGGACTTGATGGAGAATATTTCCCTGAAAACAATTATTCATTAGCTATTAAAACTATTCTAAAATCTTTTATATTTGAATATTAGCTTAAAGCTATAGGTCTAAATGTGATTATCACATATAGAAACAGCAATTTTTTTTGGAAAATATGACTGAAATGGATGAACTATTATCAATTGCTATGTTTCCTTATTTATTTCCAGACTAACTATAGAACACCACAAAATAAACTGATGAGGAAGAGTGTCATTACCGAATTACACAAGGTAGATATTTTCTCTATTTTTAATGAAGAAGTTTGGCAAATAAAGAGCTGAAAGTGTCATAATTAACAAAATGCTACAAAGGAAAATAAATTTCCCCATCTTATTATTTTTCCAATATACTGAATTTCTACAGATTTTCCACTCATCTTTAATCAGTACACAATCAGAAAGTATAATTTGAAAATTAACTACTTATTGCCTCCCCCCAACCCCCCACTCTAAAACCTTGAATAGGTCTAGTACCTGCAATATTAAAGATATCATAAAATGACAGGAAATACTTTTGGGGAGTTTACACATTTCAACATAACTTCTAAGTTACTATACCAAAAGCCCCAAGCCCAAGCATTAATTTAATTGTTCTTCAATATCAACAAAGCAGAACCTAATCATAGATTTCAAAAAGTCCAAGTAATTAAACTACTCACAGACAGCATAGTTTTAATTACTCCAATTGATCTAGATGAAAATTTACTGCCTCTTGTCCATATTCTTTTGATTCATACACTTCTTTCTTTGATTATTCCCACTTGTTTCTACAGAAGAACTCACTACAAAATGGCCACTGAACTGGAGGGCGTGTCTTCATCATTACTAAGCATTTTCCTATCAGAAGCTGCTCTTTGAAAAAACCTGAACATAATTTCTTCAGGGTCCCTCAGTATTACTCAGTAACTGCAGAAGTAATAGGGAGAGTGAGGTTTTTAAGATGCCTTTAAAGGATATTACTTAATATTTGTGTTTACTTGAAAGATTTTTAAACTGGCAGCAGATAAGACATATATTCATAAATTTTCCTAACTGCAGGCTTCTAATATTTTCAAACTGAAATGACTCTTAATCCAATTAGCCTTACATGAAATGTTATAAAGAAAAAATTAAAAAACAGTAACCCTAATTTTTTTCTAAACAACAGTGCAAATGTACTGAAGTATAATACTATCTAGTCCAAAACAAAACATATCCATCAAATGAAAGATGAAGATATGCAAAGGGAGAAAACTGACTTACACAGCTATACATTCAACTAAGACTAAACAGCAACAGGGACTTGGTTTTAACTAAGGGAGAAGAAGATAGCAGTGGTGGATTGAGCTCTCCTAGTTCTGATGCTTCTCTGTCTGGTTGGTGGGAACTTAGTAGGATCCTTTGGTTCGGTTATCACAGGGGAGGCTTAATGGAGCTCCCAGGAATGCGATGGTCCCAGACATATTAGGGTTGATAGCATTTTCCCAAGTCTCTAGGCTCTGTCCTAGGTTATCCTTATCAGTCAGTACAAGCATCTGTAGGGGAGTCTGCTGGGAGGGCCATTCTCCTAGAGTGACTCGAGTTCTCACTTTTTGTAGATTATCCCAGCCTAACAATGGTCTGGGACACTCAGGCATTACCAGGAAGCTGTGGGGAAAGGCATGGCCTTCTCGTAGACAGCACAAAGGGGGACGAAATGGCAGAGAAGTTGGCTTACTGGTAAGCCCCAAGACAGTGCAGGCTCTTGAGGTGAGGGGTCTGGAGAAGAAAGTAATACAGAGTAGGTAGCCCAAGTATCCAAAAGGAAAGTTCACTGTCCTACCTGCTACATCCATTGGCACACTTGGGTCCAGTCCAGTGATAGTGATCTCCTGTGGTAGGGCCGACTATGGGGGCTGTGTCGTCCTGGTTGAGCAGTTGCAGGACTGGGGCTGCCTCAGACCCCCAATCCCTTCAGTCTGAGAGCAGAAGACAGCCCAGTGCCCTGCCTTTCCTCATTTTTGAGCAGGCAGTGACAGGTGGCCTGTCCCTTTGGGGACATTCTTTGTCATAATGTCCTGCTTAGCAGCAGATATAGTACCTCATGGAGCCATCCTTGGGTGTGGCTGGGGTCCCAATGGGCTGCCCTCAGTCCTATAGGGCAGCCATTATCTGGGCATGCCTAGCCTCCTCCTTCCTGGCCTTCCCCTGACCCTAACCTACTTGACCTGCTCTCGGTGTAAAACTGAGGTTGCTGCAGGAAGCAGGTCATCTATTGTGGCTTCTGGATCCTGAACTACCTTTTGGAGTTTCCTCCTAATGTCTGGTGCTGACTGGGTCAGAAATCTATCTTTCAGGATGACCTTGCCCTTGTATGAATCTAGGCCCAGACAGGTATATTTAATGAGTGCCTCTTTAAGCCTTTCGAGAAAGGCAGCTGGGTTCTCAGGGGGCTCTTGGGTCACAGCAGAGACTTTTATATAGCTGATGACCTTCTGTCTGGCAGCCTTAAGCCCGGCCTTTATGCAAATCAAATAACAGTCCTATCTGGGATCCATGTCTCTTATGGGATAATTAGGATCTGTTAGGTGTACACCATTTGCAAATTTCTTTGCCTCTCAAGTCACTCGTAGTTGTGTCTGTAAAAGTCTGACTCAGAATGACCCACACATCTCTCCAAGTCAGATCACAGCCAACTGTTAGATGTTGGAAACTATATAACCATCAGGATTGTCAGTGTAGCTTTCCAGGTCTATTTTAAGTTCAGTTCAGTAAGACAGAAGCGCTTGTACACAAGCCGGGGGCTGAATTCCCCTGCTGCCTCCACAAGGGGGCAGACCCTCTGCAGAGGCAATGGTTGCTGTCCCATAGTGGGTTGGCCCCCGGTCAGGACTTGGAATATGGGAAGATTTGGGAGTAGAAGGGTGTTTGGGTGTTTGGGGGCTGAAGTCCCCAGGTTAGTCTGGCGGAGGGGGCCCAGGGCATGGGGGCAAAGGAGGAGGAGTAGTAAGAGAGCCTGATGTCTCGAGGTCATTACCAGGGGCCTAGCACACAGTCTAGTGCCAAACCGTGTTTCAGACAGACAGCTCCATCTGATGTGGTCATGACAGCCCGTGAAATGGTACCTTTCTACTGCTGTTCGTTTCCATGTATCTAGATCTGGCAGAGGGTGTGGGGTAGGGGGAGCCCCAGTACTTGATTAGGGCAAAGACCCATGATCAAAGGTGGAGAGTCCAAGCAGCGCCACTTGGATGTGGCGGGGGAAAAGGGGGCAGACAGCCATTAAAGGAAACTGGCATACCCTTCTCCTTGCAATCTGCTGGAGGGACAGCATCCTCAAGGGGCAACACTCCTGGCTCCAGGACTCCCTAGTGACCTCATTCATCTAAGCAGTAGCACTGATCCAAGTGGGTGGTACCTGTGACCATTTGCCCTTGTTGGAAGGGGCAGGGGTGGAGCCATTCCAATTGTGCACAGAGGAAATGGGAGAATAGGATTCTAGGGGAGCAATACTCAAGGTAACTTTGGTCTCAATACCTGCCGGGTCTCCATTGGTTAAGGTTTTGGCAACAGCTACAGGTGCTGGGGTAAAGGAGGAAGGAGAGGAGGGAGGAGGCTCGAAGCTGAGCCTCCAGAGTCAACAAAAGCATAAAGGGAGGGTTCTAAGCAGACGAGCCTTGTGGAGATCCAAGAGCCTCATCAGGGGCCAAGAGGAAGAGGCCTGAGTCAAGGTCTGGCCCCAGAGAGACTGCCAAATTTGTTGGGAAAGATCATCTTGGGTCACCCAATGGGCTAAGGCAGCCATGAGAAAAAAAGTTGCCATGATGGGAAAGAGGTTTTGGCCATGGGTTATCTTGCTCCCGCAGATGCCTGTGTAGGCAGGAGAGGCAGGTTCGAGGTCAAGTTAAGTCAGAACTGCAGATCTCACGCAGAGTAAATGTCTCCGTTACCCTCTAAATGGAAAATAGAGCAGACTTGATAATAGAAAGAATTTTGAGTGCGAAAGGGACAACGGGTTATAAATCAAGGTGAGTCAGAAGGCTCTTAGCTTCCACAGGGAGCTGCTGGTGAAGAAAAGAGTAAAAGGAGAAACCTCAGGCCATTCTGGGTGACATTTCTGAGGATCTGATCATGAGCTGCCTCCTAGGGAGGGGTACCTTGCAAGGTGAGCACAAGCGGGAACTACCTTTGGCCAGATGTGGTAGACCTCTCACACCTAATGGGATCATTAGATGAGGTCTCTGGAGGATCTCCCCAGAACAGCAGTCTTAAGATCAGTGGCCATTCTATTGACTTTTAACTGGCTGCCTCGGACGAAGCATTTGATAGTGATGAGAAGAGTCTGATTAGCTAACCTACAGATAATACAAAAAACCTACATATCCCCCCAACCCATGTTATTTAAGCCTGAATTCTATGGTGACGTTAGAATTATCCACTCGGGTAATCATAAAGATTCTTTGCTTAACTCAGAAGCACAGAGGGAAAATTATTTTTCATCTCCCATATTCTCAGTTTGTAAAATCAGTCCTAGAGCACAAAAAGATAGGAAATTGCTTGACTCATTTAGAAGGTAAGCATTAACAATGTTCATGGATTGGAAGGCTCAATATCATAAAGATATGAGGTCTTCCCAGATTAATCTATACATACAAAGCAATCCCAATCAAAATCCCAGTAGGTTTTATTTTCTTAACTGAAATTGACAGACTGATTCTAACATTCATTTGGAAATACAAAAGACCAAGAATAGTCAAGCCAATCGTGAAGAAAAATAAGGCTGGAGGGTTTCATCCTACCAGATACTAAGACCTATTATAAAGCTGTAGTAATTAAAATAGTGTGGTACTGGCACAAGAAAGGTAAAATTGACCAATGGAAAAGAGAGCATCCAGAAACAGAGGCACACTTACAAGGTAGCCTGATTTATGACAAAGGCAACATTGTAGTTCAGTGTGGAAAGGATGGTCTATTCAGTAAATGCTGGGTTTATTTTACTGACACCATGTGGGAAAAAAGTATGTTGACCGTTATTTCATACCATTAAAAAAATCAGTTTCCAGATGGATGGCAGATCTAAATGCAAAAGGTAAAAAAAGCTTTTGGAGAAAATATCTTTGTGACCTTAGAGTAGGCAAATATTTCTTTAAAAGTACTCACCATGTTAAAAAAGATGGCAGCGTGAGAGGTGAGACAGAAGCTTCTTCCTAAAACCTCATATAATATGAAAATAAAGCTACTACAACTACTCTTGAAAGAGCAACGGGAAAGAGGATGGCAACAAACTGCATACACCTGGAGACAAGAGCAGCCCTCACAGATAAGGGTAATGTACTAAAGCTGTGCTCCTGCGGGATCCAAGCCCTTCCCCCACCCTGGCTCACTGGCAGGAGGAACAGGAACGGAGCAGGGAGGGAGTGGAGATGTGGGACTGCTGAATACCTAACTCTGGAGATGTGCTCTGGGAGCACAAACCTACATTTCATGGTGCTTGCATGATACTATTGTAATTAGGGGGTTGGAAAACTAAGACAGGCAGAATTCCTGGAGAGACTAAGAATCCAGCTACTTGTGAAAGCAGGGATCCATACCCAGCTGCTCGGGGACAAAAGAAAGGTGGGCAGTCTGAGAGACTTTCTAACAAAGAAGCCCTTAGCAAGAGGGCTGCTAAAGGGGCAAGGATTGCATGGAGCTTACTGCTTAGGAGAAAGGACAGGCAGACAAAATTGTCCGGGTGCACTCTGCCCAGCAGACTGGGAGCTTTCACGATCTTCAGGTGCTCCAGCTCCCTAGCTGCCGACACAGCTCCAAGAACCCCTTCTGTGACAGGCAGACTAGTGCGTCTTTCTTCTGGCCAGCCCCACCGGGCTTGCAAACTGGGAAATCCTTCCCTGGTGTTAGGCCAGCCAGAGGGAAGATCTGTCTACAGCAACTAAAAATACAAAGCACAGAGGCTTATTCCTGTGTGCTCAGAACACTGGTTCAGGCAGTGGACACAGGCATAGCAGCCAGGAACCAGCAAACAGCCCTTTCCTCCCCAGAGGCACCAATACCACTCCCCTACAATCACCACATTGCTTCAGGGGCTGAGCAGCTCCAGAGAGTAGAGCTTCTGGGCACTAGAGGGCGTAATACACAAATATGAAATGCCAAAGGAACCTGGTCCAGAGTAAAATTATGAACACAACTCCAGAGAAAGATTTAAATGATATGGACCTTATGACTCTCCCTTAAAGGGAGTTCAAAATAAAAATCATTAACATGCTCATGGAGGTACAGAAAGATATTCAAGAACTCAGGAATGAATTCCAGTCAGAGATCCAATCATTGAAGAACACAATGGACAGTATTAAAAGCAGATTGGATACGGTGGAGGAGACAATAAATGAAATAGAAACTAGAGAAGAGGAACACAAAGAACCTGAGGCAGAGAGAGAAAAAAGGATCTCTAAGAATGAAAGAATATTGAGAGAACTGTGTGACCAACCCAAACGGAACAATATTCACATTATACGGGTACCAGAGGAAGAAGAGAGAGAAAAAGGGATAGAAAGCATCTTTGAGGAGGTGATTGCTGAAAACATCCCCAATCTGGGGAAGGAGAGAGTCTCTCAGGCCACGGAAGTGCGCAGATCTCCCAACACAAGGAACCCAAGGAAGACAACAGCAAGACATATAGTAATTAAAATGGCAAAGATCAAGGATAAGGACAGACTATTAAAAGCAGCCAGAGAGAGAAATAGGATCACATACAAAGGAAAACACATCAGGCTATCATCAGACTTCTCAGCAGAAACCTTACAGGCCAAAAGGGAGGGGCATGATGTATTTAATGCAATGAAGCAGAAGGGCCTTGAACCAAGATTACTTTATCCAGCAAGATTATTATTTAAATATGAAGGAGGGATTAAACAACTCCCAGATAAGCAAAAGCTGAGAGAATTTGCCTCCCACAAACCATCTTTACAGTGTATTTTGGAGGGACTGCTATAGATGGAAATGTTCCTACAGATTAATACCTGTGACCAGAGGTAATAAAGCCACAGTAAAAAAACAGAACTGCTAATTACTAAGAAAATGCAAAATTAAATTAATTATCCCCAAAGTCAATCAAGGGATAGACAAACAGTACAGAATATGATACCTAATGTTTAAAGAATGGAATAGAAAGAAAAAGGAGGAAACAAACAAACAAACAAACAAACAAAGAACCTTTAGATTGTGTTGTAACACCATATTAAGTTAGTTGTTAGACTTTTAGATAGTAGGAAAGTTAACCTTGAACCTTTGGTAACCACGACTCTGAAGCCTGCAATGCCAATAAGTACATACCTATCCATAATCAGCCTAAATGTAAATGGACTGAATGCACCAGTCAAAAGACATAGAGTCACTGAATGGATAAAAAAACAAGACCCGTCTATATGCTGCCTTCAAGAGACTCACTTTAAACCCAAAGACATACACAGACTAAAAGTGAAGGGATGGAAAAAGATATTTCATGCAAACAACAAGGAGAAAAAAGCAGGTGTTGCAGTACTTTTATCAGACAAAATAGACTTAAAAATGAAGAATGTGGCAAGAGATAAAGAAGGACATAACATAATGATAAAGGGGTCAGTCCAACAAGAAGATATAACCATTATAAATATATATGCACCCAACACAGGAGCGCCAGCATATATGAAACAAATACTAACAGAATTAAAGGAGGAAATAGACAGCAATGCATTCATTTTAGGAGACTTCAACACACCACTCACTCCAAAGGACAGATCAACCAGACAGAGAATAAGTAAAGACACAGAGGCACTGAACAACACACTGGAACAGATGGACCTAACAGATACCTACAGAACTCTGCACCCAGAAGCAGCAGGATACACATTCTTCTCAAGTGCACATGGAACATTTTCCAGAATAGACCACATACTAAGCCACAAAAAGAACCTCAGTAAATTCAAAAATATTGAAATCCTACCAACCAACTTCTCAGATCACCAAGGTATAAAACTAGAAATAAATTTTAGAAAGAAATCAAAAAGGCTGACAAATACATGGAGACTTAACAACATTCTCCTAACTAATCAATGGGTTAACGACCAAATCAAAACAGAAAACAAAGAATATATGGAGACTAATGACACAACAACAACACAAAGCCACAACTTCTGTGGGACACAGCAAAGGCAGTTCTAAGAGGAAAGTATATTGCAATCCAGGCCTATTTAAAGAAGGAAGAACATTCCCAAAGACAATTACTGAAATTGGAAAAAGAAGAACAAATGAGGCCCAAAGTCACCAGAAGTAGGGACATAATAAAGATCAGAGAAGAAATAAATAAAATTGAGAGGAATAAAACAATAGAAAAAATCAATAAAACCAAGAGCTGGTTCTTTGAAAAAATAAACAAAATAGATAAACCCCTAGCCAGACTCATTAAGAGAAAAAGAGAATCTACACACATAAACACAATCAGAAATGAGAAAGGAAAAATCACAACGGACCCCACAGAAATACAAAGAATTATAAGAGAATATTATGAGAATCTATACGCTAACAAGCTCAAAAACATAGAAGAAATGGACGACTTCTTAGAAAAATACAGCCTTCCAAGACTGACCAAGCAAGAAACAGAAAAACTAAACAGACCAATCACCAGCAATGAAACTGAATCAGTAATCAAAAAACTACCCAACAACAAAACCCCCGGACCAGAAGGATTCACCTCTGAGTTCTACCAGACATATAGAGAAGAAATAACACCCATTCTCCTTAAAGTTTTCCAAAAAATGGAAGAGGAGGGAATACTTTCAAACTCATTCTATGAAGCCAAAATCACTCTAATACCAAAACCGGGCAAAGACCTCACCAAAAAAGAAAATTACAGACCAATACCCATGATGAACGTAGATGCAAAAATACTCAACAAAATATTAGCAAACCGAATCCAAAAATACATCAAGAGGATCATACACCATGATCAAGTGGGATTCATCCCAGGGATGTAAGGATGGTACAACATTCGAAAATCCATCAACATCATTCACCACATCACCAAAAAGAAGAACAAAAACCACATGATCATCTCCATAGATGCTGAAAAAGCATTTGACAAAATTCAGCATCCATTCATGATGAAAACTCTCAACAAAACGGGTATAGATGGCAAGTACCTCAACATCATAAAGGCTATATATGACAAACCCACAGCTAATGTCATACTTAACAGCGAGAAGCTGAAAGCTTTTCATCTAAGATCAGGAACAAGACAGGGATGCCCACTCTCTCCACTGTTATTCAACATAGTACTGGAGGTGCTAGCCATGGCAATCAGACAAAACAAAGACATGCAAGGCATCCAGATCGGTAAAGAAGAAGTCAAATTGTCACTATTTGCAGATGACATGATATTTTACATAAAAAACCCTAAAGACTCCACTCTAAAACTACTAGAATATCTGAATTCAGCAAAGTTGCAGGATACAAAATTAACACACAGATATCTGTTGCTTTCCTATACACTAATGATGAACTAACAGAAAGAGAAATCAGAAAAACAATTCC
The DNA here is from genome assembly GCA_032199065.1 of Smutsia gigantea. NCBI lineage: Eukaryota > Metazoa > Chordata > Mammalia > Pholidota > Manidae > Smutsia > Smutsia gigantea. The sequence continues at coordinate 24,756 of JAVSCE010014647.1, read as the reverse complement.
ATTCACAATTGCATCAAAAAGAATAAAATACCTAGGAATAAACCTAACGAAGGAAGTGAAAGACCTGTACTCTGAAAACTACAAGACACTCCTAAGAGAAATTAAAGAGGACACTAACAAATGGAAATGCATCCCATGCTCTTGGCTAGGAAGAATAAATATTGTCAAAATGGCTATACTACCTAAAGCAATCTACAGATTCAACGCAATTCCTATCAAACTACCAACAGCTTTCCTCAATGAACTGGAACAAATAATTCTAAAATTCATATGGAACCACAAAAGACTCCGAATAGCCAAAGCAATCCTGAGAAGGAGGAATAAAACAGGGGGAATTATGCTCCCTGACTTCAAGCTCTACTACAAAGCCACAGTAATCAAGACAATTTGGTATTGGCACAGAAACAGACCCATAGACAAGTGGAATAGAATAGAAAATCCAAACATTAACCCAAATATATAAAGTCAAATAATATTTGATAAAGGAGCCTTGGATATACAATGGGGAGATGACAGCCTCTTCAGCAGCTGGTGTTGGAAAAACTGGACAGCTACATGTAAAAGAATGAAATTGGACTACAGTCTAACCCCATACACAAAGGTAAACTCAAGGTGGAACAAAGACCTGAATGTAAGCCATGAAACCATAAAACTCTTAGAAAAAAACATAGGCAAAAATGTCTTGGACATAAACATGAGTGACTTCTTCATGAACATATCTCCTTGGGCAAGGGAAACAAAAGCAAAAATGAACAAGTGGGACTATATGAAGCTGAAAAGCTTCTGTACAGCAAAGGACACCATCAGTAGAACAAAAAGACATGCTACAGTATGGGAGAATATATTCATAAATGACGTATCCGATAAGGGGTTGACATCCAAAATATATAAAGAACTCATGCACATCAACAAACAAAAAGCAAATAATCCAATTAAGAAATGGGCAGAGGACATGAATAGACACTTCTCCAAAGAAGAAATTCAGATGGCCAACAGGCACATGAAAAGATGCTCCACATCGCTAATCATCAGAGAAATGCAGATTAAAACCACAATGAGATATCACCTCACACCAGTGAGGATGGCCAACATCCAAAACACAAACAACAACAAATGTTGGCGAGGATGTGGAGAAAAGGGAACCCTCCTACACTCTGGTGGGAATGCAAATTAGTTCAACCATTGTGGAAAGCAGTATGGAGGTTCCTCAAAAAACTCAAAATAGAAATACCACTTGACCCAGGAATTCCAGTCCTAGGAATTTACCCTAAGAATGCAGCAGCCCAGTTTGAAAAAGACATATGCACCCCTATGTTTATCGCAGCACTATTTACAATAGCCAAGAAATGGAAGCAACCTAAGTGTCCATCAGTAGATGAATGGATAAAGATGTGGTACATATACACAATGGAATATTATTCAGCCATAAGAAGAAAACAAATCCTACCATTTGCTACAACATGGTTGGAGCTAGAGGGTATTATGCTCAGTGAAATAAGCCAAGCCAAAAAAGACAAGTATCAAATGATTTCACTCATATGTGGGGAATAAGAAGAAAGAGAAAAACTGAAGGAACAAAATAGCCGCAGACTCACAGAACCCAAGAACAGACTAATAGTTGCCAAAGGGAAAGGGACTGGGGAAGATGGGTGGGAAGGGAGGGATAAGAGAGAAAAAGCGGCATTATGATTAGCAGATGTAATTTTGGGGGGCATGGAGAGGGCTGTACAACTCAGAGAAGACAAGTAGTGATTCTATAGCATCTCACTACGCTGATGGACAGTGACTGTAATGGGGTTGGTGGGGGGGACCTGATGAAGAGGGAAGTTTAATAATCATAATATTGCACATGTAATTGTAGATTAATGATCCAAAATAAATTAAAAATAAATAAATAAATAAATAAAAGTACTCATCATTAAACAAAAAAGTTTAATTGGATTATAACAAAGTTAAGAGCGCCTATTCTCTGAAAGACACTATTAAGAGAGTGCTACACATAGCCTAAGATATTTGAGGTACACGTATCCAACAAGGACTTGTATGTTGTATTTGTGCAGAAGTTCTTCAAATTGATAACAAAAAGAGATAAACCAATAGAAAAATATGGAAAAAACTTGAGTTGGCTTCATGAAAGCACATATCAAGGGTCCATAAACATATAAAAAGACTCTTAATTTCTTTATCAGGGAAATGCAAATTGAAGTGTAGAAAAGATAAGGGTACTCATCCACCAGAATGCTGAGTGAAATTGGCAATTGTTGGTGAGCACAGAGCCAATGGGACCTCTCATGCACTGCTAGGAATATAAACTGGTACAACCACATTGGAATAATGTTCAGCAATATCTACAAACGTGAATGTATATAATTCTTATGACTCAGCAGCCCTACTTTTAAGTATATATCCAACAGAAATATGTTCAACAAAATACATACCAAAAGGTTCACAGAAGCACTATTCACAATAGTCTCAAACTGGAAACACCCCAAACCATCAACAGTAGAAGCGATTCAAAAACTATCATATATTCACATGGAATATTAAGGAGCAATAAAAGATGCTCACATGACAATATGGATGAATCTAACAAAACCAGAGAGCAAAAAAAGTAAGACAAAAAAAAAAGAGTATATACAAATGGAATTGCAGAGTGTGTAAACTATAAAAATAGACAAAACTAATCTAAGTTATTGTAAGTCTGAATGGTGGTTATCTTTGGGATGGGGAGAAGTGACTGAAAAGGGAGCAAGAGGGTAGTTTTGGTGTGCTGGTGATGTTTTCAGTTTCTTGATCTGGGTGCTCATTACACGGGTGTTCAACATGTCAAAATTCATCAATCTGCACATTTATGACTTTTGCACTTTTCTTATGAACATTACACTGCAATAAAAACTTATATGTCAAAAAGCAAGTCATTAAAAAGCAAACTAGAAAAATATTTTTCTACAAGTCTAAGTAATGTAAGAGGAATTCATATAGGTCAACTTTTAAGAAGTTAACCTCCAATGAGAAAATGGGCAAAAAATTACAAAAAGAAATGCTCAGGTAAAACAATAAAAATCGCCTGAATAAATGCACAAAAAATAAGTTAGAACAATTGAATGCTTTTTTTCCCTATCAGATTAGCAAAGATTAAAGGAAACTAATAAGGCGGTTGGTGAGAATTTGGTGAAACTAGCATCTTATTCTTAATGGAAATATGAATTGGTATAATCTTACTGCATAAGTCTTAAAAAAATTCATGTTCTCTGACCCTTTACTTTCCCTTCTAGAAATTATTCTACAGAAAAATCAGAGTTTCAGTTAAAGATGCATTGTGTCAGTATTAATTACAATGGTATTTTGAAGCAATATATCCAATGATGGGAAACTGGTTATATTATGATGCATATACATGATGGGATGTTATTAATAATGTTTTCAAAGAGTAATGAATAGGAAAAGACTCCCGATAAATTTAAGTGAAAAATACATATAAAATTCTATGTGGTATGATATCTTTTGTATTAGAAAATATCACACACTTAAACATACATCTGCATAGAAAAAAGGCTGTAAGAAAACACATTACAATGTTAATATTGGCCATCTTTGGGAAGCAAGATAATGAATGATTTTACTTTTGTGGCTTATTTTCTACAATGAAATGGTTCTTTTAGCATGTATTACTATTGTATTCAGAAATCTAAGAAAATCGCAGGGTAAAAAAAGAACACCCACCTAGTTTCCCTTATCTAGAAATCTAAGCAACCTAGATTTTTGTCTTTAGTTCAGCTCCCACATTCAATCTGTTAACTGTTCTCTCAATTTTACTTCAGAAGTATCTGTCCAAGCCATTATTCCATTATTTCTTCTCTCATTTCCAAAATTCAGGTGCTGTTCTTCCCTATGAAACTCGAGTTTCATATTCATGTTCTTCATTTTGGAAAATGGCCCCATCTTCTACTACTTCTACATTCTAGCCACATCAAAACACTTTATACAGTGACCCTTACACTCCAGCCCCTGAAAAATCCACACCAGGTACTTTCACACCTCCCAACCTTGGCAGGCATGCTCTGTTCCCTTTCCCTATAGTGAATTTTTTCTCTTTAGTCTTTTTACTCTGATTCATGGTTCAATATTCACCTCCGCATCATTTTGCCAGGTGTAGCTTCTGGAAGTCCACAAGAACAGAGGGCCGTTTCCAAATCAATTTTTCACTGTCAGTTGGTGCATATTTCAACATTTATCATTCTGTACTGTTTAGTACTTAGCTCTCCCATTGAAGGGAATGGGCCATTTCTTTTTAAAAATTTCTTAAAATCTAGTTGGATGAGTGAACGTAAAGTGTACGTATATGCTATACATATACAAGGGTGTGAGTTTTAACATGTGTTTGATAGTGAACGGCAACGAGAACACTAGACGCCCCCCCCCCCAACCGCGCCCCCCATTCAAGATGGCAGAGAACGTCTTAAAATAGTACCACACAAAAGCACTCACAACCCGGAGCCTCGAGTCAGAACCGGCTACACCTAGCGCAACAGCAAAGGACAAAAGAACCTAGATGCTGAGATGCCTGGCCGTCACCACCCACAGTAGGTACTACACACAGATATTAAACAGTGTTAGAAAACTGGCACCTGCTGCCTTCATTCTGACAGCCACGCCTCAGGTGTGATCCGTGCCCTAAAGCACTTCCGGATAATGACCCAAAAAATCGAGGATGAAAGAGGAGGAGGCAAGAGGTATTGGTTGAGTATCCCAAATGCACCACTGGGCCCCGCCCCAGCAACGGAGCAGTCCCCGGCGGCGGGTCCATCCCCGGGGAGGGTACAGGCGGGGCTCTCGGCCCCTGGCCAGGCAAGGCTGCCCAGGCTGGGCATTCCGGGCGCGCTCCAGACGGCGGCCGGCCGCAGCAACGGCGCCCCGGGCTGCACCTGTCAGGCTGGGACCCATGCTAGGCCCCGAAACCGCCGAGATTCGATGACAGAGGCGGGCGGGAGCGCCACCCGATCGCGCGCCCCGGGATCTGCCCCTCGCATTGCCTCCTGGCCTTCCCCCTCGTTCTTCTCAAGCAAAGGCAACCCACACTCCCCGCCATTTTCTCCTTACCTCAAAAACCACCTCTTCGTCAAACTCCGGTGTCATCCTCCGCCATGCCACCCGCCTCAGCACGATGGGAAATGAAGGCGGGAGAACAGGCGGCACCCAGGCTTTTGCTCCTGCCAGTCCCGTGTGTTCAGAAAACTACAATTCCCAGCGTGCCTTTGCAGCCCACGCCCCCTTTTCAGTCCCACTCAGTGGTGCAGAGGCTGAACGTGGGGGCGGGAGCAGGATGAAGGCCGAGCTCTCTGATTGGGGAAGGCTGGGGCTTTTGTCCGCCTTCTTCGGCCGCGACTAACAGGGGGCGCCCGGAGCACTGATTTTGTAGGGGCTGGAGGGGGCCCGCGCCGGCGGAGCCGCGGTGAGCGCTTCTCGTGCCCGCGCCTGGCCCCCCGCCCGCCTCCGGCCGCTCGCGCCCGGGAGCGCCTGTGGGTCCCTGGAGCCCGCTGCATCCTTTGTGCGGCGCTCGGGCTGTGCCTCCCGCCGGCGGGGCGGAATGCGAGCGCTGCGGGGGCCCTTCTCTTCTGCCCAAACTCCTGCGACAATGGACTGTACGGGAAGCACGGACTGAGGGGGGCGAGTGGAGAAGCGAGCTCCCCGGGGAATCATGACTTCTGCCGCGGGTAAGTGGCGGGGCTCGCGCCGGCTGCTGTAAAGTTTGTAGAGAGCGCTGCTAGTCTTGTGCTCGGGAGCAACTTTGTGCTGGGGTGGGTTAGCGGTGTTCTCTCTTACCTTTTCCGACGATTTTGGTAAATTCGGAACACAACGGCGTTTGCTGCCGGATTTTCTCGTTCCTTCCTGCCAAGAGGGGCTATTTGGAAATCGCGTGTTTCTTGGAACCTCCCTTTACTGGGAGACTGTGTTGGGGGCTCTTTGCGCCAGGTGAAATGAGCGATGTAAAGAGGGCTTTTGCTCGGCTCCCCAAATTTAAGCGACTTTGCGTTTGCGTGTGAAATAATTTCTCATGTTAAGAAATAAGTTTTCCTAGGAAAGGTCAGTGTTCCCGGGCTGTTGAACTCGACGATTGTGCTGAATCTCTTTGAACCTAGTATGGACTGGAAACCCTGACCCTTGTTAAAGAGTTTCAGATGTCGTTTATCCTGTCCTGGTATTTACCTCGCTGTTACCTTAGAAGCAGAGGAGTAAAATAGCCGATGGCAATTTTTTGCTCATCTTTACGCAATTTTTATGGATTTTTTCCCCCTCTTTTACCAGGTTAGTGTAAACAAAGCCTTATTTTCTGCCTCCCATAGTCCTTTCCCTTTATCCAAATGACAAAACCTGAATTTACCTTTGTGTGGATTTTGAGCAATTCTGGACAGTGTATTTCTAAACATTTTTAAGAAACAGTTCTTAGCTTCCAAAATAATTACTAAATTTGTGTTATATTCACTTTGTAAGAACATAGGTTAGTTTTAAACCAGAACTTAATATTATGTATTCAGTATTAAAGGGTGTTTTTATGTTTTTGTCACGTAGAAAGAAACTTTCATTAGAAATTTTACAGTAAACTTTTCCCTGTAAAGCTTTTCCTCCAAGTTACATCCAGAATCAGCACTTACTTTCAGAATAAATTGTCGTTGCTTTTTGGGGCATTTGTTTTCAAATCCTGCAGCTTGAAACACAAACAGCACGCCAAGTGTTCCGATTTGTATTATTTCTAAAGCCTTGCCGTTTTGGAGTGTTGCAGTGCTCGGTGTAATCAGATTACACCTAACAAGGCAAGAAGTTAGCCAATAGAATTCGAAAGCAAGGAGTGAATTATTCCTGTAGTAGGATTCCTGAAGATGTGGATCTTTCATTTTTGATGTTATATGTATGTATATGTCATAATACACTGTGGGAGTTACCCTATTTATAAATTTTCTTTTCCTTACCAAAGGGAGGCATTCTGCATAGTTGAGGTAAATTGTATTTGTCATCCTAAATTTTTGCACTTCACCTTTGTTCAAGTTTCTTTATCGCTGAACCGATCTAATTTAAATTTTGAAAAATTTCCAGCTGATCTTAGCTCTCCATTCTTTTGGAGTGTCAGATCATTTGAAATATTCATATCTTATATATATCCGTTGTCAATTCTAGTACTGACAGTGTATAGTGAACAGGTACAGAAACATTTAATTTGACTTTTAAATATGTAAACCTGATCTAGGGCTCAGTCTGGAAGTTTATGATTCTTTCATGTGGTACTCTAGAATAATGAAAGCTATTTCTACATTTTATCAACTTTGTAATTAAAGAAATCCACAGACATTTTTGTGGTGTTTAAAAGAGGGACGTTTCCTGTATTTAGCTGAGTTAGTTTTTAGCATGGCTTGCTGAGATTCCTTAACTACTTTTTTGTTCACCCATCTGTTAAGATTTATTGTAATTCTTTCTCATGTCTAAGTGGGGACTAAGGAAGAGATCTGGGGCTTTATTTCCAGCTCATTCATATAAAATTATGTGTTCATCATTCTTACAAGCTGTTTATGGTGCTTTTTGGAACATTTATCAAATTCATTAAAACTTTAGGAAAGTTATTTGCAACTGGGCGAGGGGATGTTTGTTTATATTGAATTTAATCTGTGGTATCTGGGATGGTTGGTTTAACTTAAGAAAATAAGGGAAATGTAGAACATCTTAAGATATGTATTCTGAAGAAGAGCTTGCTTTGTTTTTCTGCAGCTGTGGAAGAGTAAGCCCATAGTAGAGATTTTAGAATTATGCTAATCAGGTTATGAAAAAGGAGAGATATTAATTATAAGTGTGTTTTTGTATCTTTTTGAACATATACAGCCTCATTAATGCCTCTTCCACTGGTTCAGTAGCTAAGAAAGTACGCACTTGAACTCCAGCCATCTGTGTGTAACAGATGATGAGAATGTTTGTAATAGTAAAATGGTACTAGTGCTCTACTTTCTTACCTTATTTTTCCCTGGAGCCAAACAGCTGTATAAATAAAAGATTTGCTGCTTTGCTCTAAAAAGCTTTGGGTCTGTTGATACAGTATTAAGATCCAAAGGTGCTGGATTCGTTTCCAAACATAATGCACTTATTTCAAGGGTTTTACATTGGAGCAGGCCAAAATATGATGGCTTGTTATTTTTTGAGTTGTGTTTCTTTCAAAATAGAGCCACTAAAAAAAAATAATAATGATGATGATGATGAAGGATTTCAGATTTGGTTGTATCAGTGACTAAATGGAAACATTTATTCTGACTAATAATAACCTCTTCAAATATTCTGTTTAAGTTGATTCCTACTAACTTTTCAAAAGTATTAGTCTACATTAACATTGACTTTGATTTTTTTTTTTTAAGAAATTTCCTGTCACAAACATGAAAAGGTATGTGTATGTGGCAGCTGTGGCTGACTACTCCCATGCCCTGTTTTCAGCACTGGGGATACAGCAGTGAGACAAATGCCTGCTCTCTTGGAGTTTGCCTTCTAAAGACAGAAAAAGGTGTACTGAAGAAAAATCACCCAGGGAAAACAGGCTTGAGAATATAAGGGTTCTACTGAAGCAAGTATCTCAGAAGTTATAACAGAATCATTTAGGCCGTTCAACTCCCTCATTTACAAGTAAGAAACGGAGGCAGCCAGACCTGCACAAAGGCACACAGTAGGTCAGCCAGCCCTCCAAGTTATATCATTGGCTTCCTCTAATAAAGCACAGTTAACTAACGATGATAAGTCAGAGTTTACAGTTACTTATTTAACTCCATGAGCTAAATTGCAGGCGGTAGGTGCATAATGCTGTGCTCTGGGAATTCACCACAGCTCCTATGCAGCTAATTGAATTGCTAGGAAGCTAAGAGAAAACAGGGAGTTATGACTCTTGGAAGCAAACTCATCTACAAAAGACACTTAAAGAAAAGAGCAAAAATTGGTACTGAAGATTAAAAAACAATTTAAAAAGCAAAGATTGTTTGGTTAAATGACCCCAAGGCTTCTGACAAGGCCGAAAGGTTCAGAAAGTAAAAGGTTGATTGGATGGGATGGGTTTTGTGTTTGTTTGTTTTAGTTGTAGTGAAATACACGTATCATAAATTTACCATCTCTATCGTTTTTAAAGGGACAGGTCAGTTGCATAAATACTTTACATATTGCGCAACCAATATCCCAAACTCTTTTTAAAATCTTGCAAAACTGATTTTTTAAAATTATTTCAAAAAGCCCCAGAGGTAGGATGTTTTAAGAATGGTTTCAGAAATGAAATCAACACATTTTGTCAGTTTGCATTACCTTGAATTAGATGGAAAGTTGGGAAGAGGCCTAGGGCATTCATACTTTGTCTTAAGACTTTACTTAAATAGATCAAGAGTTTTAATAGACTGTTAACCAAGCTTTATCATTAGGCTTTGAGTAGTTTTACTGTTTTCTTTTACCTAAAAAAAAATTAAACAAAATAGTAACATGGTTATTGAATAGCTAACTGAAATTGTATAGCTTTGGGAATTTGTATTAAATTATTTTGGAAATACTTCATTTCCTTTTTCATCACAACATTATACCTAGGAACTGGGTTAGAAAGCATTTGTTATCATATGATCATAGGTGAACGGATATTATTAGGGGGTTAGGAAATTTTTGGTTGGGTAAAAGGAAGTAGGATGCCCTACTCTTTTTTTTTTTTTTTAGTTCCATGTAATATCTTCCCAAGAGTTGTGACTAATTTCCTTTGTTGAAAAGAAAATCATCACTAAATGAAGTGTCAAAGCCACTGTGTATTCAAGTATTTAAACAATGTCCTGCAGATATTTTGAAAAGTTTATGTTTATTTTTATTCGAAAACAAATTAAGTTTTTATTAAGCCTTAGATCCTGTTGAAGGAGCAAATGAAAGTATAAGAAATGCAAGAAAATATTTTTTACCTCAAGTGTCCTTGGGGAGATATGACTAGTATGATAATGACTAGTATGATAACTGATATTTTAGGTGGAAAAACTTAAAAGAACGTGGAAAAAATACAGATGTTAAGGTTCTGTATATCTTCACTTTATAGGTCTTTTGTATGAGGCATTTACTAGGTTCCTGTAGGTTAGGAGCAGGTCTGTATAAATCTACTAGTAGTGTAGTAGGAGCTGATAAAGTATTTTTTATGTAATGCCAAGGAAGAATTGCTACAACAGGAATTATGGTCACCTTTTTTTTTTAATTATTTTTTTAAATTACCAAACACACATCACAGTGGTTCAACAGTCCCCCCTCTCCCCTCCCCTGCCCACTTCCCTTCCCCCTTGGTAAACACTAGTCACTTCTCAGTGTCTGTGAGTCTAATGCTGTTTTGTTCCTCCTGTTTTGCTTTGTTTTTATATTCCACAAATAAGTGAAATCATATGGTTTTTGTCTTCCTCCACCTGGCTTATTTCACTGAGCATAATACCCTCTAGATCCATCCATGTTGTTGCAAATGACAGGATTTCTTTTTTTTTTTTATGGCTGAATACTGTTCCATTGTGTATATGTACCACATCTTCTTTATCCATTCATCTACTGATGGACACTTAGGTTGTTCCGTATCTTGGCTATTGCATATAGTGTGGCAATAAACATAGGGGTGCATATATCTTTTTGAATCAGAGATTTTGCTTTCTTTGGGTAAATTCCTAGGAGTGGAATTCCTGGGTCAAATGATATTTCTATTTTTAGTATTTTGAGCAGCCTCCATCCTGCTTTCCACAGTGGTTGCACCAATTTGCAGTCCCACCAACAGTGTAGAAGGGTTCCCATTTCTCCACATCCTTGTCATTATTTGTTGTTCTTGTCTTTTGGATGTTGGCCATTCTAACTGGTGTGATATCTCATTGTGGTTTTAACTTGCATTTCTGTGATGATTAGTGATGTGGAGTATCTTTTCATGTGCTTGTTGGCCATTTGTATTTCTTCTTTTGAGAAATGTCTGTTCAGGTCCCCTGCCCATTTTTTTATCAGGTTATTTGTTTTTTGGGTGTTGAGGCTTACGTGTTCTTTATATATTTTGGGTGTTAACCCCTTATTGTATGTGAAGTTTATGAATATATTCTCCCATGCTGTAGGATGCCTTTTTGTTCTGCAATGGTGTCCTTTGTTGTACAGAAGCTTTTTAGTTTGAAGTCCCACTTGTTCATTTTTTATTTTGTTTCCCTTGCCCAAGCTGTGTCCAGGAAAAAATTGCTCATGCTTATATTCAAGAGATTTTTGTCTGTGTTTTCTTCTAAGAGTTTTATGGTTTTATTACTTACATTCAGGTCTTTGATCCATTTCAAGTTTACTTTTGTGTATGGAGTTAGACAATAATCCAGTTTCATTCTCTTTCATGTAGCTGTCCAGTTTTGTAAATACCAGTTGTTGAAGAAGCTATCTTTTCCCCATTCTGTATTCATGGCTCCTTTATCATATATTTGTTGACCACATATGTGTGAGTTTATATCTGAGCTCTTTTATTCTATTCCACTGATCTGTGGGTCTGTTTTTGTGCCAGTGCCAAATTGTTTTGATTACTGTGGCTTTGTAGTAGAGCTTGAAGTTAGGGAGCATAATTCCCCCAGCTTTGTTCTTCCTTCTCAGGATTGCTTTGACAGGGTCTTTTGTGGTTTCAGATGAATTTCATAGCGATTTGTTCTAGTTTATTGAAGAATGCTGTTGGTATTTGATAAAGATTGCATTGAATCTGTAAATTGCTTTGGGCAGAATGCTCATCTTTTAAATGGACTAGAATAGTGGTTATTAATGAAGGATATACAACATAATTACCTGTAGAACTTAAAGGAAATACAGATGATGTCCAGGCTCTACACCCAGCAACTCAGATAGAATAGATCTAGGGTATAACCTACACACAGACTTTAAAAAAAATAAAGCTCCATGAAGGAGTATAATGAAAATTCCCAACTGTCACCACCTGCATATAGAAACACCAAATTTATTATGAGTCTTGAATAATACAGAAGAATTACTTTTAAGTTTTTAAGTTTGAAAAATTTCTGTTGTCTATATTCCTTTCTAAGATTGTTTTGGGGTTCTAGTGAGATAGATCATTGGTTAATTAAAGACATTTATACAACTCTACTGTCTATCACTGAGGTAGAAGACTACTGCTGCTTATTGATATGAGACACTTAAAGGGTTGCACTGACATACAACTTAGGCAGATTCAGCTCTTAGCACTGAACAAATGAACTAAAGTGCTTTCTTCTACTACGCAGGTCCCAAGCAGAAGCCAATTATTTCATTTCATGTCAACTGAAGATACGCTAATCTATTCCAAAGTTAGAAGAAAAACTGTATTGGACTTACTAAGAAATGTACAATATATGCAGAGGCATGTGTACTGGAATTGCAGGAAATTTAAGAAATTTTCAAAAGTAATATTGACTCTGTATCATGTAACATAATCTACCCAGTGAAATGCAAGCTCACCATATTGTCAGAAGTAAAAATGTTACCAAATCTAATCATTTATCATCTTGCGCTTTGGTTTTTTGTCACCAAATTATTATTTTTTCCTTTCTAGAGATTAAGAAGCCACCAGTGGCCCCCAAGCCAAAGTTTGTCATGGCAAATAATAAGCCAGCTCCACCTCCTGTTGCACCTAAACCCGATATTGTGATTTCTAGTGTTCCACAGCCAACAAAAAAACTCAAACCAGCAATAGCCCCGAAACCAAAAGTCCTGAAGGGCTCACCTGTTCGAGACATTGGACAGTCACCACCAAGGAAAGTCATCGGGAACCTGGAAGAGCATGAACAGGAATTATCTGACAGCACTGACAATTCTAACTGCAAAAGTCAGAGCAGTGATTATATTTTACCAGTGTGTTCCTGCAGTTCTGACTGTATCCATAAGCTTAGGAAGAGACAGAATTTGTGTGTAAAGCAGCTTATCTTAGAGCCTCTGGAAATGCATGAAAATTTAGAAAATAGTAAAATTGATGAGTTGTCTTCATCTTTAAAAACAAGGAGTAACTGTGATTCTAATGGTGAAAAGATCAAGAGCCAGAGTGGAGTAGTTTCAAAGGCAAGCATCCTAGAAGAGAAGCTCAAAGACGTTTTAATACAACGAACGTTACCTTTTATTTCCCCACAGAAGCACGTTTCCATAGACAACACAGAAATAAATGATGGCTGTAACTCTAATAGACAATTCAGAATTGAATTTGCGGATTTGTCACCTTCCCTGTCCAGCTTTGAAAAGGTTCCTGATCTGCACCATTGCCACCTACAACTTCCTAGTGATGAATTTCAAGATTTTGAAACTTGTCAGGATGGAAGTGAAAAAAGCAGTGCTTGTTTTCATTCATCTGAACAAAAAACTCTGGAAAATGGTAAAAGGAGTACTTTTTTGTCTTCAGATGGAGTTAATAAGAAATCAGATGTCAAAGATCTTGGTCCCTTAGAAATTCACTTAGTACCGTATACCCCCAGATTTCCGACTCCCAAGCCCAGAAAGATACGGGCTGCTCGTCTGTTACGCCAAAAGTATATAGATATTCCTAGTGAAAATACTGACGAACCAGAGAATTCATACCGAAACTCTTCTTGTCTTTTTGAAGATAGTTTGAACAACAGTAAAATCAGTGTTCATCAGAATGTTCTGTGTAACCAGGAGCAGGTGGACAAAGGGAAGTCAGGAAATAAAAGTGAATTGAACATGGACTCCAATAAAGACAGACATATCTTAGTTAATTCACAGGAAACCGTGTGGCATGAAACATCTTCCTCTGAAAAAATGGAGACAGAGTCTACTTTGAGTTCTGACAGCAAGACAGTAGACGGTTCTAGTATGTCACTTCCTGTGGACAAAGGGACCAGTTTTATAAGATGCAGTACTCTATCTATGAGCCTGCCTAAGCAGCTCAAATTAACTTGCAACAAACATTTCCCTACTGCCTGTAACATGGGAATGTCTGCCCCTCCAATGCCAAAGGAATCTACAGTAAAAGATGAAAGTTCCTCAAGAATTGTCCCCAAAAAACCTCAAAGACACAGTTTGCCTGCTGCAGGAGTGCTTAAGAAGGCTGCTTCAGAGGAGCTTCTGGAGAAAAGTTCTTATCCCTTAAGTGAAGAAAAAAATTCAGAGAAGGCTCTAGAAAGAAAGCATCTTCATCAGTTGTGTGCCTCAAACCATGGTATGTCATCCTCCTTTGATATGCCTAAACAACCTTCAGAAAAGCCAGTGTGGAAATTACCTCATCCCATTTTACCCTTTTTAGGAAACCCAGAATCCTTAAAGTCTGTCACCATATCATCAAATAGTGAGCCTTCAACTGCCCTGACTAAGCCTAGAGCAAAATCATTATCTGCCATGGATATGGACAGGTGCACTAAGCCTTGCAAAGACTCTCAAAAGAAAACCTCTTTGAGGAAGTTGCTCAACATGAAGCTGTCCATCTGTTTCATGAAGAGTGACTTTCAGAAATTTTGGTCCAAGAGTAGCCAACTTGGAGATGCAACTGCAGGCAGCCTCTTAGGTGGGGAGCAAAAAGGAATTGAAAGTGACTGGCATGGCTTGTTGGTAGAAGAGAAGAGAAGTAAACCCATCAAGGCATATTCTGCAGATAACTGTAATCTAGAATTCCAAAAGAAGAGGAAGAAATCTCGAGGTCAGACCAGTTCAACTAATGGACCAAGAGCTGAGTCTTTGGATGATCAGTTGCTCTCCAGGGAGTCATCATCTCACGCACCTTGCAAATCTGTTGCAAGTGGCTGTGTACCCGAGTATGAAAACATACGCCATTATGAAGAAATACCAGAGTATGAGAACTTGCCATTTATTATGGCTGTAGGGAAAACTCCAGAGTTAGAATGGCAGAATTACAGCAGCTTGGAGGATACTGACACAAATGTGTACGAGGTAGAAGAACCATATGAAGCTCCAGATGGACAGCTGCAACTCGGACCCAGACGTCAGCATTCCAGGTAATACTTAGGTGCCAGACAGACACTGCACTTCATTTGCATCACTGAAATTAGCCTTCAACACCCCTGTGAGAAGGATAAAATCTCACACATGGAGAAAGGTCACTTGCTGAGAGAGTGGTTTAGTGAAGCATATATTAAATTATTCCAAAGTGCAGTCTCCTTTTATAGTATAGTTGGAATGAGTATTTGCAATGCAGGCTTGATGTAGCTGACTTATTTTAGTAGTGGGCTCAAGGAATTTGAACAAGTAGTAGTATAGTTACTATAAGGAAGACCAAGAAGAGAGAAGTACCCAGAGCCCCCAAGGCACCATGTCAAGAACCAGAGCTGGAACCTAGGGGAAGAAGAAGTTGGCCAGTTCAGTGAGGTTTGTTTGCTAGGTGTAAGAAATCTGTGAAGTTCATTGAAATCCGTGCATTTACCTGTGGTTGCCCTTGTCAGGTAAAAACCTCTAAATTTGCAAAATTTACTTCTTTTTAAAGATTAGTTTTTTTATTTATTGAAGGCTAATTACTGACTTCAGATGGGTATTGGAAAAATGTAGGAAACATGAGGCTCTTCTCTTTTCTCTCTCACTTTTGTGTACGTCCTTCCTACCCCAGGTATACCTATGGTGTCTTTGCTCATTCTCGATGGTTCAGTTCAACAATCATTGGCTTCATGAAGCTTCTTCAGTTACCTGCTGGGAAGTGTGTACTTCCTATTCTGACCTCTCATTCATGCTGTGATATCCTTACAGGCTTTATCTGTCTTACAGTATGACTAGTTATTGGTATGTCTGATGTTCTGTGTTTGGTTCTGCAGCTGCTTCCTTCTCTCTTCATAGTCACAGAGGGAACCTTTGCCTTGTATTTAAAGTGTTTTATGTTTAACACAAAACATAGAACCTTTTCGAAGTCTTCATATTTTTCTTAGGTCACTAACTTCAAGTCTTTGGGCACCATGTCTCAATGTGGGACTTTTGTTGAAATATTAACATATATGGCACATAGAAGAGGCTCAAGCAAAAGGATTATTGGATGGATTGAATAAATAAAAATGTCAAGCAAATTCTTAGTCAGTGTACCAAATAAGATAAATTGTTCTAAGTTCTTTTAACTTTCAGATACTCTCCTAGCATTTTTCTTTACTTGCAATCCTCTCTACCCTTCTGCCTCTAACCCATAAAAGACTTAACTCCCCTTGCTTAGCTCATAGCCGGCTCCATTCTATCTACAACTGCCTGCTTTCTGAACGTTAGTACCTAGGCAAAATCCTTTTCCTGGGTTTAAATATTTCGACAGAGAATTGGAGTTAAATAATTGAACTTTAAAAACAAATTGTCTGTATTCATGCCTGCTGTTATTTCCATGGAAGAGTCTTGTTGGTACTGTCCTCCTTTTAACGTGCTTTTTGGGTTGTATGTGTGCATGAGTGTGTGTGTGTGTGAGAGAGAGAGAGAGAGAGAGAGATTGGAATGAATTTGACTTCTTTATGGTATGCTACTATCCTTAACTAAGATGAAATTTTTTCCTTGAAAATAGAGGGTGTCCTTGGTAAAAGTGTTTTGGTTTGTCGTTATGTCTTGCTAATGGGTTTCAGCCCCAGGCAAGTTCACTATGGATTCAATGTGACCAAAGAAATTGACAGCAAAACGTTCTTGGGGTGAAAGGGTTATACCCAACTTTATTTCCAGGTGGCAGGTCAGTCACTAAAATCCCATTCACTCAGAGTGAGTCTGTTTGCAGCAAGCCGGTCTCTGTCTCTGGGCCCCTGTGTCTGCACAGTTGTCCACACAGCCATCTTCTGGGCCCCTCTGCACAGTTGTCCCACACAGTCATCCTGCACAGCTGTCCTCTGTCCTCTGCTCTGCTTTCCTGCAGCCTTGCAGCTATACCACCATGTCGCGCACAGGACACTGGGCAGAGCTCTTTATATAGCATCAACAGCCATGTATTGCCCACAGGTGTGCAGTGAGCTAATCAACCAGGGCCAGGTGAGAATCCTGGCCACAGAAACTCTCATTTTATCCACAGTCATTATTGCTAACACCAGCTGTAAACTTCTGGAGATTGTCATTTTTCTGGTATGCTCCTTATGCAATTAGGGCACTGCTCTTCAGGTGAGGGGAGCCAGGTTGGAAGGAGTTAATGCACACAGCCAGCCAGTGCAGCTGGAGAGCATTCATAAGGAGGGTTCTTACCACAAGACAGGTTACAGACTGTTAAGTAGGGCAGCCTGGTGAAGAGTGGGTGAGCTCTGCCTTTGAATTAGCTTTCCACAGAGATTTTTGTTTAGGCCTGGAACACGGAGCTAGGCTTGAGACTGCTGAAGTGACCCAGCTGTATCAAAAGCTTTCAGTTGCAGGGTCAGACTGACAGGTTTGCCTGCCTGGGAGGTTGTACCTTTTGTAAACATGTTGAATAGACAGAGAAAAGCAAAATCCAAGCTTTCATGAGGAGGTTACCTGAACACACTGAAATAAGGTAAATGAGAAGTAGGGTATATATTTTAGGTGAGCCGAGTTGATTCAAGTAGAAATCCTGTTTGGTAGTCAGGCTTTGAAATGTAGACCTGTGTCTTGGAGTAATTAATTCCAAATCCAACATCCTAGGGCTCTTTAAATGATAAGAAAAAACACAAATGAACCCCTGTTTAAGATTTTTCTGTTGGAGAATATCAAGAGTATCCTTAATAGTTTTTCAACCCTCAGGGAAGAGATTCTCAATCTTGCTTAAAGACCTGGTTAAGAGACATTCACTGGTTTTCCAGAGTCTATATGTGTAACCAACCAGATTCTGGATTAGTAAACAGACATATGCCAAGCTTGGGGCCAGCCTCTATGATCAACTTCTTTAGAGTATGACTGTTTTCATGAGTCCAACAGCTTAATATTTACACATTTATAACAACATGTTTATAATTTATCAAGAATTGTAAGTAGTCCCCAGTTCCAAATAGGAATGTGTTCTGATAAGTTCATGATAATTTGGAACTCACAGTGTATTTCCCAAGGAAACAGTTTTGAAAATGGTGATGAAGCATTTAACCCCCAAGTTATATTACCCATTATTGTACTGGCCTCCCTCTTTTCTTAGAGCTTCTTTCTGCTGAGGCGGGAGCCTTGGCCAGGGTGGGGTTGGGCAGGGCATGTCAGTGGAACAGATCCCCTGGGTCTGAGGCAGGGAGGTTTGTGGAAAGGATGATGTGACTAAAGAATGAGGAAATGGGGAGCTGGGCTTCCTGTGAGAAAAACTGTAAGTCATTGGGTGTAATAAGGAGAAGGAAAGGGCTACATGATTGGGATTTAGTATATGGAGGATTTTCTTTCTCTCCTTTCCTCCTTTTTACTGCGTTTTTCCCTCTTTCCTTCCCTGTTTGTGTGACTCTGCTAATTGAGTTTCTGACCCCAGGCAAGGGTGAGTAGAAGAAACTGGGAGATGGGGGCTGGATGGGGTAAGGAGTAATACTGGGCAGCTCCACTGGGGAAGGATAACAGTCATACCTGAATGTGAAGGAGGGTGAAGGGGATTCCCATGGCCATAGAAACAGTAGCTTTAGGTTTTCCCAGGTGGGTCATCATTTGCTCACTGCTCTGGTTTCTCAAAAGTAGTTTTGTCCAGAGTAAGATCATGAGCCACTCTGGAGTATTCCTATGCATTTGGGGTACAGTTATGAGCTCTCTTCCCTGAAATGTTTCAGACATAATTAACCTAAAAAACTAGCAGACAGCAGAACTTTTCTTACCGGCATGGAGGTTGCTGAGTGCTCATTTACTGCTCTTATTTAAGAAATGTGATTTTTCATAGGGAAATTCCTAAAACTTGGGCTTTAATATTAGAGGTAAAGACAAATTAGTAAAATAATAGTATCCAAATGTTGGAATTTTCCTCCTGAAATTGTGGCAGATTTCTTCATTCTATTAACCAAGAAAAACTTTCCCTGGAAACTTTCCAGGTTTTTTTCCTCTGTTGTTTTAGTTTGTTCTTATAATAAGCACTTCAAAGAAGATGTATGATAACTGGGTTTTCCTAGGTGACCTAGCAAGCCCTCAGTTTATTTATTCCACAGTGTTGACCACATGTCAAGCATTACAGGTTCAAAGGTGAAAGGGGGCGCCTACTCCCGAGGAGCTTCTGTCCAGAGAGGTGGCAGACAGTTAGAGGACACCATGATTTTATTAATCCAAGCTTTGTCTGAATTACACACCAAGTAGGGTATTAAAGAGGACCTCACAGAGGTGATGACACCTGAACCAAGGCCTATACAAAGGACAGGACTGCATTTGACATATAGGAGGTGTTGAGGAAGAAGAATTTTCCTCTACTCCTCGAAGTTCTTCTAGCTGGTTTAAGAATCAAACTAACATGTGACAGACTAACAGGAGGAAAAAAACAATTTAATTACATACCGATGGAGAATCCATAGACATTAGATTTCAAAGACAGGAACAATGAGGTAAATATTTCATCTCTAACTAAGGAGAAAGGGGGAAGGGGTTGGGACTTCAAAGGCAAAGGGAAGCAATTCACAGGAATATGAAAGAGTAAATGTTTGGGAAACAAATGTTTGCTAGGCCACACAGAAACAATGGGGCACAGAGAAGAATTTTAACAGACTTTGCCACATTCCTCCCTGTTGACTACATGAGTTCACATTATAAGGTAGTTATCGATGGTGATAGCTCTCCTCCTGGAGCAGTTCCTTCATATAAATTCTTTTTATGCAGCTGGGGGTTGGGAGAATGTCAAAGTGTCTTTCTGAGTCTTTTTGGGCCTCAGGTTGTTTTCAGCTCTGACAGACTCTCCAGGCCACAGTGGCACATCTTGGGGTGGCCTGCCCTTGGCCCCTTGCAGAGGTCATTTTCTGACCATGATAAGAGCAGTTTCATTGGTGCTCTGAGGGAAGAAGGCAGATTGCAGACCAGGCCTGAGAAGAGAGGAAGTAGAATCAGCAAATGTGGATAGCTGTCTGTTGAAATTTTGCCCAGAAGTCCCCATCATTTGACAGGTTTGGATTTATCTTTGGTTTCCTCAAGCACCAGGATTCAAAATAAAATAAGCTTGAAAAACATTTATTTTTAATTAATTGGTAGTCCCTCATCTCTGATGAAGGAAAGTAATAAGTATTTTGTTGTTTGTTTTTCTCCCATTTTGAACCCCAAACTGGGCTTTGAAGAGCTGGAAAGTGGCATTGCCAGTCATCTCCTATCCCAGTACGGCATTTGTTATAAATCATCATGCTGGTCTAGAAGATGTGTCTGTTGGGTTGCATTTACCATCTGGTGGTATTGTTACATTTTAATGTAATGATTAAGTATAAATTAATACCCCTAATAAGCATTTCCACGTTACCATAACACTGATAAGATTATGCACAGTTGTAAGATGGGGGTTGGGACTCATACATCTTAATAGCAGCCCTTTCCTGTGAGTTATTTTCAGCATCAGCTCAGGAAAAATCAAAAATTTGTATGGCTCTTTAGCTTTGTGTTTCTTGTGTTGGAATCATAGCCACACAGTTTTGGCAAATCTGTTTGTTTACATACTTACCCTACATTTGAAACTGCAGCCAGAAGCATTGGGTTTTATTTCTTGGCAGTAAAGTTTTTCTGTTTTCCTTTTAAATAAGTATTAGGAATTAGGTAAATCTCAGTGTTTTGTCCAGCTGTATTGCTTTGGTCTCATTTCCTGTAAAAACAGATAAGTGATATTTTATACACATATATCCTGTCTTGCTTGGTAAAAATATATTGTTTTGAGACAGCTGATATTTGCACATTTTGGAGGGGAAAGGTGGCATAATTTTTAGAATATAATTGATTGATTTTCCATTGCTGGATTTTTGTTAAGTTTTTAAATAGTTAAAGTCTAATATTTTATAATTTAGCCAAGGATGTAAGATTCTGTTTTCATAAAATTGCAATTAATTGTATCTGTGAGACAAATTGCTTTGCAAAATGAGCTTCTGACCTATTTCCTGGAGAAATGTTCCAAATGTGAACCTTTTGGGAAACCTTCTGTGAACCAGATGTGGAGAGGATAACGTGGAGGGCCCTCATTCTCTTTCTAACCATTTGTAATTCCTGTAAAGAGCTGATAGGTAAAGATAATCAGACAATCCATCAATTTGTGAATAGATTAAACCTACTAGTAGGATGTTTGGAAGTCAGTGCATTTTTGCAGTAGTAATAACATTTTGGTGGTAGAAACAACTGTGAAGTAGGAGTTAGGTTCACAGCCAGCCTGGAAGAATATATTTAGCTTCTAATGTATGAAAAATGCACTGGAAGGTAATAGAAAGTGAGACTGGCAATACTAAACAGAGCAGTAAAATTAAGTAAATAGTTTTTATGATCCTTAAATGTTGTTGCATTCAAGGAGGAAAAGGTCATGTGTTGAGGAGGGAAATATGAAGGGGGAAGGAAACTGGATGAAGAGGTGGAGAAGATGAGCTTTGGCTCATCCGTCCTCCAGGTGGTTCAGGGGAATTCCAACCGAGGCTCATGTTAGTAGGTAAGGGGATGAGTATGTTCACATTTCGTATTCATAAGCAATGCCTGTATTTGTATATTAACTTTATAGGGTTTCTGTGTTCTTGCAGACATTTCTTTTAATAAAAGCATCATCTTTTCCTGGAACATAGATTAATTTGACACTTAGGGAAAGCCCTTTATTAAAAAAGAAGACGTGTATATGAGCCTATTTATTGTAATACTTTATTGAAACTGAATTAGATACAAAGAGCAATTTGAGTTGTAGCACATTTGGGTGTGGGAAGCTACAAAGAAGTACTGACCTTTTCATTAAATACTGAGTTTAAGAATTAAGTTCACAAATGGAACTGCCTAGTCTCCTGGGTGGTATGGAAAAACTGCTTTGGTGGTTTGGTGTGGGTCCAGTAGTTGTGTTTGTAGATCCCTAGAGGAAAAGAAGTATTTGCAAGTTGTTTTGACATGAGGCAGAGATAATCTGTCATTGGAGCTATAAGAATTGGGTTAGCCATATAGACTAACCATGGATTAAAGTACTGTGATAGTATTTCCAGAGAGAACAGCTCTCTTCTGCAGTTTTCCTTCAGATTTCTCAGCCCTTGTTTGCATGTATAATAGATCCATTTTGGTTTCATGTAAGTGTTAATTGGAGTAAGGTTGTTGTTGGTGTCTTCATACCCTTTTTGTATATAAAGAATGTGAATCAGGATGGTGGTGACTTCAGGAAAAGTGGACAAGGATGAAAATGCAACTAGATGAGTGGCTTTGAGCCCTAATGTTCAAGGGTGTGTTTACCAGACTCTCCCATTTATCAAAGTATTTGGTTTCTGCTTCAGGAAAGGTAAAATAATAAACACTGAACAAAGAAAGTCAGTTTCCCCTGAATGTTTGGATAAAAAAAGAAAAAGGAAAACAAACACATTTAGCCTTTTTATGTTTAAAATGGTGTAATTGCTTGTTCTTTTAGCTCCTGTGGATTCTGTTGAAAACTTTTTTACTTATGTAGTATTTTTTTTAATTAGTTTCTTAATAACATTTAAGACAGTTGATATACTTTGACATATGTTAGTATCATTCCAAACATTAGGAGTTAAAGAATGGATTTAGTTTTTAATAACATTAAATAGCTTGTTTTTTTGTTTGTTTTAATCTGAAAACCAGTTCTGATTTGAATTGTTTGGCAACTGTAATGTCAAGTTCAGGAAAGTAGTCTTTAGACTATTGGTCTTTAGATGTACTTACAATCACAAGTAAACAGATTTCAATTTAAATGAGCAGCTGTTTCACTATTTAATTTTTCCTTCCATAGCTCCACTGTTAGAAACATGAGGATAAAGCACAGTTTCTCACTCTCTCCCAGTTAAGAATGGGAAGGACTTGGGAGCAGGTAAGGGAGGGATAAAGAAGGGCATCATTCACAAGTCCAGGTATGATTTATTTGGTAGCAAAAGTTTGGGTGAGGAAACTTACGTGGGGTCCTTCAGGGTAGTTTGAAAAATCTGTAAATTCAACTGTTTTTTAATGGTCTTAGGTTAAATGTAGTCAATAAAATCATTAGGTGTTAGAACTAAAGTCGGTACAAATCATCAAGCCCAGCAAGACTTGACTGTCCCCACACCTCGGAGATGGGAAATTGCAAAACTAAGGTTCCAAATGGGTCCTTTACAAATACCACATTGCAAAAAAAAAAAATACCCCATTGCCCCCTTCTAACGCTGTTGTGACAGCTTTACAGAGAGAGTCCGCGAGATTTGGAAAGCTCAAGTGAACGAGTTGCTGCAGAAAGGTCCAGGTTTGCTCGTACCATTGCCTTTTTTCCTCCTGTTAGAACCGATAGCAGGCTGCACACAGCTACATATAAGCACATGATTTTATAGCTCCTGCTTTTCAAATGGTGGTTTCAGGGGGGTGAGTATTCAAATTAAGCAGAAAATTTTAACCAACAAATAATCTGATGTTACTAATATATGTAAAAAAAGACTTTCTTCCGTTCAGCTTTCTGACTCCCCATCAGTCCAGTTTTTCCCCACTTCACCAAAAGTTTATCAACCAGACAATATCAAGGATAAGTAATGGTGTTAACATCAAATAGCATGGATTCTATGCTTCATAGTAATAGCCGCTATTTACTCAGTATTTCTGATAGCCCCTACATTCTAGCTTTCACATGTGTTAATTTAGTCCTTGCTATCTTATAAGATAGGTATTATCTTCTTTTACAGATAAGGAAACCAAGACTTAATGACTAAGTAACTTGCCCAAAGGCACACAGCTAATGTGTAGGTAAACTGAGTAGGGAACCACATTTTTTTTTTTGGTATCATTAATCTACAGTTACATGTGCAACATTATGGTTACTGAACTCCCCACTTCCATCAGGTCCCCCCCCCCCACTTACCCCATTACAGTCACTGTCCAGCGTAGGGGAACCACATTTTTTGATCCTGAGACATACCGATTTTAAATCAGAACATGTTCATATTATTCTGTGCTATGAGGCACTGGTTTTGACATTATTTATTTTTTTAATGTTTCATATTGGCAGAGGTCTGTGAATGTGAATCGAGGGGACCACGATGGACAAAATATTAACAGGCCCCAGTTTTTTTCACTGTCCAGAGAGAAAACACAGGGATTTGTACAGTGATATGTATATAGACATTAAAGAGCATTTTTAGAGGCCCCACATTTTTCATGCAAGAACTCACTGATTGGAAAGCTTTTATGATTAGGAAATAGATGTTTCAATGGTTGGAAACTGAATTAGTCATGCAAGGTTTGCATTTGGTCAAGTTAGTGGTGCCCACTATTCAGAGCAAGTTAAAATGATTAAAATGGTTCCTGTCATTTACTAGTTGCATGTGGGCATTAATGATGCAGAAAGGATAATGTCTGTCTTATATTTGCCCACTGATTTACATGAGAGTTTTTTGGGGTTTTTTTCTATCTGTCATCCTTGTTCCTCATTTCATTCTCTGTCAAGTACTTTTTGGCCTCTAAAGCATTGTAGTTTAATAATTAATTAGTATTTATAGATCCTCAAAGTGAATAGATTTGTTTGGCTGAAATACCTTTCATAAGAACATAATATCCTTATAATCTTAATTAAAAAATGTTTAAATGAATGGTAAGGGTTTTTTCCCCAAAGAGGCAGGCGATAACACTTTTTAGTTGAAGATTAAAGAAGGTAGGATTTCTGGAGCCTTTTGAGTCATGGGAGAGCAAGACCTGGAAACTGGGTGAGGGAGCACATTCAGCTGAGTCGCAGAGTGAGGGAAATTCTTAGATGAAGCACCGCTGGCTTCATTC